>CABHPH010157927.1:25054-42668 GCA_902168325.1 Peromyscus nudipes
AAAGAGAGTTAGAGTGGAGTCTCCTTAATCATGGAGAAGTAGCACCCATACCAGACCTCTTGGTATAGCAAAACTCTTCATGTGGCTTATTAAACACCTTCCCTTCCCCTGTGGTGTGCTACAGGTGTAACATAACTCAAGCAGCAGTACATAAGATGGCAGTTTGCCATGAGTTCAAGCAAATGTCAGAATTATACTTCTTCTCATGGACACTTGGTGATGAGCTCCAGGACTTCAGTTTGTTCACCTCTGTAGGCAAATAAAAAATATTTGTACTTACTGGTACTTCTTATAATTGTCACTACACTGAGTTACTGCATATTCCATTTTCCCACTGAAGAGAATGGAATTTCACATAGAATAGGGGCTCCCCATCTGGTGATAATTCTTCACTATCAACTGGATCAGACACGGAATCTCCTCTGGGCATATCTGCAAGGATGTTGTTATAGATGTTTGAATGGAGAGGGAACAGCTGCCCTGAATGGCGGTGACTATCATCTCATGGGATGAAGTTCTGGACTATAGAAGAAAAGACAGAGAGAAAACTAACATTACATCAGTATTCATCTTCATCCATGCTCTTACTGTAGACACCTTCTGCCTCTGCTATCATGCCTTCTTCACCATGGAGGACTTTGGATCCCCTCACAGTGTGAGAAAACAAAATCTTTTTTTCCTTTAAATTGCTTTTGTTTGTTATTTTTGTCATGGAACTAAGAAAGGTAACTAATATGGGTTACCTAAACCTGTGGGAACCAGATAATGCCACTGACAGCACCCAGGTCATGGTGCTACAAAATTTGATGTTTATCCTGCATGGTTTCAGTCTTTTTTTTTCTTCCCAACCTTTCCTCGCTGTGCCTCTGTTCTTCCCTTTTAGAATGGAAATCCTTGGACTGTGCCACTGTATGTTGACAGTATGCAACTCCCCCCCCCCCCCCGCCCCGCCCCAAAGCCTGGGGTTTAAGAGATTGTCTTTAGTCTCAGAAGAGTTTTTAGATTTGGGGCTTTTAAACAATGTTAAAACTGTTATGATTTTAGGAACCTTTATAGATGAACTAAATGAATTTTATATTTTGAGATGTCCATAAGTCTATAAGGACAAGTTATAGAATGTTAATGTTTTAAAATGATGTATTGGGGTATCAGGTGGAAAAGGGATGAACTTTTGGTAGTAAATCTTAACTGTCAACCTGACTGGATTTAAAATCCTTTGAGACATTTATCTGGTCATGTCTGTAAAGGCATTTCTAACAGGCTTTGACTGAGGAAAGACCTACTCTGAATGTTCTGAATGTGGGTGACAATATTCCATGTGCTACAAGCAAAAAGAGGAAGTAGACAGAATTCAAGAACTCATCTCTATGCTTCCTGACTGCAGATACCATATGTGACCGGGTGCCACAGCAAGACATAAGTAACCAATAAACCACCACATCAATGGATCTGGGATCAGCTTAGTGTATCCCATCTGTGAGGTGGTAATCCCATCTACTCCACATAGAGGAAGATGACTGGCTTAGATTTCTGGGTACAGTGAAAGCTTCAAGCAAAGGTACTCATGTTGCAGAGTGCCATTCTATTATACTAGCCACAGTCTGGTACCATCAAGCTACATAATTTTATCTAAATTCCCAAGGTCTCTATACTTTTGCATACTTTATGTCAACTTATAATAAAATACTATAATATTAACTCTGCACAGATAATAGTGTACATATATTGGAGAGGGGATTTGTATTGGTGGTATTATCATCACTGTCAGCCTTTGCTTTGGTCTCATTGACTACGAATTATTCTTTCAAGCAGAATAGAGAAGGTTTTGGATAACTAAGTCATTTCATCTCTTCTTAATCATGTTGCCATCCATTCTCTGCGTTATTTCTTAACACTCACCACTTCATTCAGATTGCTCTTTCTGTCTACAGTGGCTTCTCTCTCTCTTTTTTTTCACTTGCACAACTTGACCTTAAAGAGTTGGCTTAGTTAACTTCCTCCATCTTATCTCCACCTTTCGTGCCAGTCAAGCACTCTAGTCCTGAGCTATGTTCCCAGTCCTCGGCTTTCTAAGACAGTCTTGCTACACAAGTCCTGACTGGCCTTGAAATCTTGATCTTCTGTCCTCTGCTCTTTAGTAATCTGATTCAGGCATGTACTACCATCCTCACATCTAGCCAGGTATCATTTGATTCCCACAACATGCAACTTCATAACTCCAGAGTTGAAGTTACTGTCCTTCTCCTCCATCCTGACATCTACTTGGGGGAACATCTCTCTTGTACAATCAGCATTGCATTTTAAATGGTCACGGCATTAAACTGGTAACCCTTTGTCAGCAGGGTTTATGCTTAATTCCTTTCATCCTCACAGCAGAGCCACATATTTGACTTGCAAGGACCACTTCGCAGGAGACTTTTGTGTGAGCAAATAAATAAAACATCTTTTAATTGATTCGTCTACCTATGATAGATGGATTCATTGAATACTAAATGGACACCTTACAAATGAAAATTGCTTTTCAGTCACAGATTTGTATTTTATTGAGTATAACTTAATTGTGTCCTCAACTGCCTCAGCTGAAACTTCATCTTCATCTTCCATTAAAGGCTAAGCTGATCCTTCATTGGGGAATTCTTTTTTCTCCCTCACTTCACAGGATCTTTACTACTTCTCAATAAGCAATCAATAACCATACCAAGCCATGACACCTATGAACCACAACAGTGACTAGCCTGACAAGATACTTCTAAGGGTGCAATAATGTAACTGATATTTGAGTGGTTACCAACACCGGTCTAATTGGACTTAAACCCGTTCAACAAGAAGCAATCAAGCCTGGGATGAGAAACCTAGCCAGTTTCCTGGGCTCATAAGGTCACGGATCTTAGCAGAAAACCACCACTTTATGAGACCAATAGAATCTGTAAGTATATTCTAATATTTATTCATATACCCACAGATAAGTGTAGCTCTTATCTTTTATCAAAGAAGTTTCTGTTTGCAGCAAGCAGACCACTGCAGAAAACCACAACTGGTCATAATGCAAAAAGCAACTGATCTTGTTGAGCCCATTCCCAATTGATGTATCTAAATACAATTCCTGCACCTAAGCCTCAGGGAACATCAAGACACAGGGGCACAAAGGCTGTAAGAGTAGAGAACCAGGAAGCCTGCCGTGAGATTGTGCCTTATAGAAGTGACAGAGAAGTTACACTCACGATACCTCAACAGTAAGGCTGCCTAAACAAAACCTGAACAGTGACAACACCAATAGATATATGTTAATGTGGAAGTGGGAAATCTCATAGAGTCCCATCCCTAGACAAAGTACAATAGGCAATTATGGATATTAAGAGAGAGAATTAGTGTCTCCCAGGGATAAGCCCACTAATTGGTTATCCAAATACACACAAGCAACACCAACCTGACTCAGACAGGTATATTTATATATTTATAGATATATGTGTGTGTGTTTGACAATAATAAGAAAGAAGTCATTAATGTGAGAGGAAGTAGAAGGGATATGGAAGGGGCTAGAGAGGGGAACATGGGGAGGTTGGAAAGAGGAAAGTGAAGGTAAAAGTGATGTGATTATATTTTAATTAAAAATTAAGTAAAATCTTCAACAGCAAAACACTTTTAATTTAAATTTTGACTAACACACTTTTGCTCCTAAGTATAACATTCTCACACATTGAATATTCACATGGCTAAGAGGGATGTGTGAGGTCCTTCTTACAGTTAATGAGTAGGGATATTTAGAAGAAGTTTCTCAGAATACCCGCTTCTGAGTCAGTGTGTCAGAGTAATGAAACCCAGTTCTGAACTGCCTCAGGAACTGCAGCACATTCATGTTCTAAGTACAAATGTCTCAAACTCTCTTTGAAACTTTGCTTAGAGTCTCAATAAATCACACTGAAAGACTTAATTATGAAACCCCAGAGCTGGTCATGAGGATAATAAAGTGCCTGGCTTTCTGTTTCAATAGATATGTTAATATTTTAGTAGCACCTAACTGCCTGTGTTCTATTTCACAATTCATGATTAAAGTTTGATTTTTAATAGATCTTCTAAAAACTGTGAGACTTGTATTTCAATCCTTGTTATTGGTTTGTCCTTTATAACATGTGATTAAATGCCCCCAGCAGTCATTATCTCTTGGCAGAACTGCATGAGTCAAAGCTGAGGCTTACAGGGCAACCTGGTCCATGTCAGTCACACAGAAACAATGAAAATGCACTTGTCTTCTCCTGTGTTTTTCTTTGCATCTATTCTTGATGTATGTCTGAGAATGAAAGCAATTTAGATATACTACCTACATGTTTTTAATTTCTTTTAATCAGGAATCACAACTAGTTTTGTTTTGTTTTTTTCTTAAACTTGAGGAGTAAAGGAAGTAAGTTAAGTTGTGAAATGTTATGCCAGTTCTGCAATTCAGATAAGAAAAGGCTAAAAGATTTGAAAGTTTTTCTCGAGGGACTATTTTAGTAGTTTCATTAAATTATAACTCAAACCTCAAAATGCTGTACATAATTGCTATATACAATTTGATGAGTTTGGGCATATGCGTATAACTGCAATCAAAGAAATGAACTTACCCACCACATACAAAGTTTCATTGTGTCATTTAGCTGTCTCTGGATAATTTTATGATAAGAACAAACTTGAAACAGTGAGAAAGCTTTTATTATTATTATTTTATTATTTATTATTACTAACCATGCACACTGTAGAGCACAGCAGATTTCTGTAACTTCTTGATCTTTCAATATGGAAACTTAGACTCACTGAGTATCAGTTCTGCATTTCCTCTTCTTCCCACTCCCAGGAAACCACCATTCTATTTCCTCTGTCTAGGAGTGTCAATCTTTTATATGCGTTCTTGAAGTAGTATTACATGGTGGTTGTTCTTTCATTGACTTATTTCACATACCAAAATGTCCTCTAGTTTCATGGACTATGTACCAAATCGTGTGTGTGTGTGTGTGTGTGTGTGTGTGTGTGTGTGTGCGCGCGCGCGCGCACAACATTTTCTTTATTAATACACCAATGAACACTTTGATTGTTTCCATATCTTGGCTATTATGTGTGGTGATGTTTTATTTGTGCTTTAATAAAGCTTGCCTGGAGATCAGTGGGGAAAAGGCCAGCCATTTTAAGTAGACAAGAAATCAGGCAACACATGCCCTTAATCCAATCACTTATCAGGCAGGGTCTCTGTGTGTTCAAGCCCATACTAAGGAACAGAACCAAGCGTGGTGACACATGCCTTTAATCCTAGTACCAACCATAGAGACCTGGAAGTCTGTACAGACAGACAGTGACAAGGAAATGAAGTATCTAGGCTAAGAGCCAATGAGAGGGCAGAAAAGCAAGGCGTATACAGGTGTGGGTAGACAGGAAGTAACTCACATTTGGAAGCTGTAGAGTTGGTGAGGTAAGGTTGGCTGGTGGCTTTCCCTATTTCCCTGATCTAAGGCTTTCACCCCTGTATCTGGCTCCATGTTTTTTATTTAATAAGACCACTTTAGAAATGTATCCACAAGGATTCAATTACCTTTCAAAGTCTTTTACAGAAGGAAAGATGATGTGAGTAGGGGATGGGGAACACACCATTGTGAAGACAGCTATCACTCTCTCCTTTGAAAGCCTAGAATTCTGTAGCTACATTGCTTTGGGAATCTCTTTGGGTTTTGACTTTGGTTGCTTTGGCTATTTATTCAGAAATGAAATTAACAGACCACATGGCAGTTCAATTTTAACTTTAAGAAAACTCCACACTTTACTATAAAGTTTGCATCATTTTATATTTGTACCAACAGTTGTTGTGTAGCAGTTTTCTCCAAAATTAATACCTTCCATCAGGAGAGGAAGTTTATTAAGATCAGGATATTTATAGGGAGGTAAAACAACAGGATGTTCTAAGGGTAGGTAAACTATTCTACCCTGCAGGGAAGCTCCTTGAACACAGGGAATAAACAGCTCAATGGCTCCAGGAAGTCCCTGAAACTGACCAGCTTCCCTAGGGCCCCTCACGACCCAAGCATATACAAGTAATAAGGACTGTGAGAGACACTCTTAGCATGCTAAGCTGCCTACAAGAAACACAGACCAACTAAGCTTCCTGGAAGAAGTAGAGACCAGTAGAGTGGCCTTGCAGAGGATCAGATAAACTGAACTATCTACAAAGGACACTCCCTAATATTTAGATACAGGACTTGAGGAGTCAAGCTGGAACTGAGCTAGAAGCATCCCCACTGAGGACTGAATCCCATAGTATAGGAAAATGCAACCTTTCAAGAGAGAGAACAATCAATGTCCTACCCAGCTATTAAGCTTGTGAGTCACAACAACAACCAGGCTAGTGAGATCTACTGAAGTGTGCAATAGCAGCTATCTTGGGAGTAACCAGCAGCAATTTCCCACTCAACAGGTGGGAAATCATGCCTGGTACTTGAAATTTAGTCAACTATATCCAAGGCTAGGGAAAGATGCATCTTAGAAGAGAACCTACTACCGCCATTTTCTTAAATTGATATAATTTGTAACTATATTCTAAATACTTATCACTATACCCACATACAAGTACAGTTAGTTATCACTGCTCATTGAAGAAGCTTCTTTGTGCAACAGATGGAAAACATTACAGAAACCTACAAAAGGTCAAACTGAAGAGCATAAATCACCATGGGATACCTAACCTGAATCGGCTAATCTACAGATAGCCATTTACACCTCAGACTCAAGAGAAACTAGTGTAAGAATGGATAGAAAGAATGTAAGAGTCAGAGAGGCCCGGGATTCCTACTTTAGGAGAGTGTCTTTTATACACAGCAGAGAAGCTACACCCATGAAATATCAACAACAGAGTTGCCTAAACAAAACCTGAATAATAACCATGCCAGTTGACATGCCAATGGGGATAGCATTGTGAGTGTTGGAAAGGGTGGGATTGATACAAATACAGTACTCAAGTATGAGATTCTCAAAAAGCATTAAAATTTAAAATAAGGGATCCAACCAACCAACACTTTTCTTTCTCCTTTTTTTTTTTTTTTATAGTTTTCAGTGCACAAAGCTTTCATTGTCTTGATAAGTTTATTCTTACATCTTGAAAAAAGGTAAGCCTACTGCCTTAGAGGGATTTCCTCTAACTAGATCTGTTTAATGTACGTGTATGTGTGAATGGTCATCATAAAAAAAAAATCAGAAAACTAAGGTGAAAACACTTACAGCCATCCACAGTTCTACCCTAGAAGTAACTATTTTTGCTCATTTTTATATGAGTGCTTCCAGATGTTTTTATCATCTCTCTATAACTGCAAAGAGAAGTCTGATTGTAGGTTCAGCACTTTCATGGAGGTTCACTGGTTGTACCAAAGTTCGTCTTATTTCAAAGCAAGATGAGTTGCTTAGTGTCTATTAGGACCTAATGTGATGCAATAAAAGCCATTAGGCAGAAGTGGTTTCTCATTTTTCCTAAGAGTAGAAGCATTAAGAAAAGGAGATTTGATTAAGAGAATATGGAGGCAAATCAAAATCTTTAATCCAGGGTTTAGTCTTTCGAATCATGATTTAATCTATAACAAGCAGACTCCTTAGGGCTGTCATTTAAAAAATATGCTAGCTCTTGTCTCTGATGCTGCTTTAATGCAACTCCTGATAAGAATCATCTCCACACTATACCTGAGCTAGTCTAAGCATATTTTAAAGTGGCAGGTCTAATTTCCAACTCCAGCCTCAATGTTATGAATATAAATCTTCAGCTAAAGAAATAAACACCTTGTGGAGTCCTGGTCAGTGATTCATTCTTCTCAATACTCAGTTCAGAAGCCCATGGAAAAAGGTTAGGAGAGCTGACTCTCACCTCCAAGCAGGAATGGGATCATGCATGTATGTAGTTAGGGCTCAACACTGGGTTCAGTATCAAAAAGGATAATTTAAATTTCCAGTCAATTGGCCATTATTTTGTCATATGTTAGAAGCAGATACTTATAACAATCTTCATTCCTGCTTCTTACAAGCTGCATGATAATTATCAGATGAACAGTCATTTGAGGAGAAAGGATACAATAAAGAGAATAATGATATACACAAATAGACAAAAGTAGTGAGGTTTAGGTACTAAAAGAAGTATGCTTGAAGTAGGAATTACTTTACAGTATTATTGGATATTATCATTTGGAGTGATTGGATAAAGTAGTCTGTACTCATAATCCTAATGCTTCTCTAAACATTAAAATAATAACAAAAACAAAAATTAAGACAAGTTTTAAAAGAATACCAAAATAGAAGGCACAGCCAAATCATTATCAATAGATGTGAGTGAGGTAAATAACCTAATCAAAATGGCAGAGATTTGAAATGGAATAGAAAGCCAGTGATAGCTAAATATATTGCATAGTATACATATTTCTGAAACATAAATACAAATAGTAAAAATCATAAAGGACAGCTGGTCAATAAACATACCCAAGTGTAAAATATTATTATTCTTTAGAGAAGTAAATCATTATCATAATGAGGTATTATTTCATACTAACTAGGATGACTAGGTTATAAAAAAAAAGGTAGAGATACGAAGTGTAGAAGCACACACTTAGTACATGGGAAATCCAGAAAGTAGGATCCTAAAATCTAGTCCAGATTATAGTGAACTATGTCTCAAATATACAAACAACAATGTCACAAAATATTATTGATGGTGATGTGTATAAATTGATACTCTCATACATTGGAGGTGAAAATGCAAAGTGCTACAGCTTTCTTAGAAAACTGGCAGTTTCTCAAAACAGAGTTACCAGAACATGCTAATCCCTCGTTAGACAGCAAAGAAAACTCAAAACATATTTCCACTTAGGTGTCACAGAAATGTCTATAGTAATTTTATCCCACATAGCCCAAAGTGTAGAGACAACTAAAATATCCATCAAATAATAACAAATGAACAAAATATGAGCACACAATGGAATATTATCTATTCTTTGAAAAATGGAGAATGTGTTGCTACATTCTCCAACATGGATAAACCTTAAACATTCTGTAAGTGAGAGAAATTGGTTACTAAAGGCCATAAACTATATCATTTCATTTATGTGAAGTATCCAAAATGCACAAATCTGTATAAGTGAAATTAATTAATGATTTCCTACAGCTCTGGTGTGTGTGGAGGGAAGAAGTAAGTTAGAGTTGATAGAGGATTTCTATTTGGGAGATAAAATGTTCTAAAATCAACAGTAATGACTACAGAGCCATGCAAATACAACTTCAAATGTCTTCGTACACTTCAAATTAGTGACTCATATGATGTGTGAAATATATCTCAATAAAAAGGTAAAGTAATGTAATAAAGTAAAACGGCAGTGATGCAACCACTTTACAATTTACAGTGAACTAATCAATATGGGTATCAAACATTAATGGCTGCTAATCATTGGAAGATAATAACCAGATGTTCATCTAACAAAGCAGCCCGAGAATTGACTCTAAGTCAGATTGAGTCTTTAATCCCAGCTGTCACTGTAAAGAAAATACCAAGGAGACCAAAGCATTCTTAATTGCGCTGTGCATTTACAATCAGCCTCATTCCAACTGTGAGGAACATGGTTTAGACAGTGTGCATTTGTGTTTTCCTTATTTATTTCCTCTTTGGAGTAAGGATTGAACTGAGTGACCCATGCATTCACTTTGCTGTTGAGCATGCCCAGCTCAACTGGCATTTTCATGTGTGTTTGTTTTGTGCTTGTGTATATGTGAGTGTGAGTATGCACCTGTGCTTAGAGGCGGGCATGTGTGAATGCATATGTGTGCACATGCATGAGAAACCCAGAGGTTGATACATAGTGTCTTCCTCAATTGCTAACTACCTATTTTTTATATCTTATTTTATTTTTTAATTATGACTATATGTGTGGGGAGAGTGATATTTACACATGTGTGAAGGTGCCCGTGGAAATCAGAAGGGAGTATGGGTTTCCCCTAGAACTGGAGGTTGTGAGCTATACGTGGTCGGGAGCTACTCGACCTGAGTGCTGGGAACTGAACTCAGGTCCACTGCAGGAGTAGAATGTATGTGCTCTTAACCAATAAGCCATCTCTCCAGCCCCCGATTCTCACTATACTTTTTGAGACAGGGTCTCTCACTGAACCTGGAATTTACTGATTGTCTAGGCGGGCTTGCCAATTGGCACTAAGGATCTGCCTGCCTCTACTTTCTCAGTGCTGGGATTAGAGGTGTGTGCTGCCGTGGGCAGTGGTTATGTTGGTTATGGGGGCATAAACTCTGTTTGTTATGCTTGTATGACGAAAACTTGCTTCCTGGGTTATCTTCCAGATTCCCAGCCTACATTTTCACCAAATGAATTTTGAGACAAAGCGATACAGAGATAACTTTTCAAAAATGTCAATGATGTATTTAATAATAAAGCTAAGGTAGAGGTTTGTTCTATTAATAATATGTGTATTCTTTAAGAATTTCATACAAGGTATCTTGCTCATATTCCCCTCCCCCAACTCCTCCCAGATCCACTTCCAGTTCCCTTCTCTCTCTCTCTCTCTCTCTCTCTCTCTCTCTCTCTCTCTCTCTCTCTCTCTCTCTCTCTCTCTCTCTCTCTCTCTCTCTCTCCCAAGTCAATTTTGTGCTGCCTAAATGCTCTTGGGTATAAGGCTATCCCTTCGACCTTGGTTAACTTCTAGGAGTCACACCCTTAATGAAATCTGCCTCTGTCCCTCACAGCAGCTATCAATAGTCAACAGCTTCTTTAGCCTGGGGTGTGGTCTTATGCCTACTTTCCCCTTCATGCTGGAAGTTTCTGGTTTGAGCTTGCACATGTCTTGTGTATACTGTCAAAACCCCCATGAGTTGACATGTTCAAGTACTCTGTTGTGCCTCCCAAACGCTGTTTCACTGTAGTCACCCACTTCTTCTGGCTCTTACAATATTTCTATCCCCTCCTTAATGAGGACCCACAAGTGAGGTAAGGCCGAAAGCACTGGGCCACGCCGTAAGCAAACAAAGAGCTGTGACATGCGCAGTAGTGCCCTGACCCAGAGGAGCCTGAAACCAGAGCCCCAAGATGACAACTGCAAAAATAAGAACTAGGGCCAAATCAAGAAAAGCCACAATAGCCACAGAAGCAAAGCCCACCAAACAGCACACATATAAATTCCTCAGCCCTTTGTTTAATAAACGAGATTGCTTGCAAACCTCCCAGCGCCTGTGTCATTGGTTCTGTGTCTGCTTATCCCCTGCCCCCAAGATCAGAGACAGCAGGATCCCAACTGCAAAGCCAGCGACACACCAGCTTTGAGGGTAGAGGTGTGATGCAGACCTTCCGTTTATGGCTGAACTCCTCACAGGCTCTTATTTTCTGCATGTTAACCAGTTATGGTTGCACTTGGAATGAGATACATGGAAGGAGCTTCCAGAGGGCCGAGTGGTGTTCTTTTTCTTGACTTCATTGTGAGTAGGCTGTTGGGATTCTTGTCCTGGAACAAGTCATCCTGTCAAGTGTTTTTGTTTTGCGTGGTTTTTCGTATCTGCTATTATTGGTTTTTATAGAATATTTTAGTGAAATAAACACTCTGGGATATGTGAGAATGGGAATTTCAAGTCCAAGAAGATGAGATTAAAGCAAGGGAGAAAAGATAAGAAGCATGGACAAAGCTCAGAAAAAGATGGGTTATTTGTAAAACTGTCTAAAAGGCAAATTTCTAGAGTTTGGAGAGCAACTGGATGGGGTTATGTGGGAAAGACGTGGAAGAGCATGACGTACAAGTTTGTGGCTCAGGAGAACATGAAACAAAGAATACAGGAAAGGTCTACCCCTTCTTTCCCTGGACAAGCTTTATAAATTTTCCTTGCAGAGTAGCCATCCCATTCTTGTCTTGCAGGATTACATTCTTGCACGGGCTTTAATAGCTGTGTCTGTTTGTGTCTCTAGGAGCAGCAGGTGACCAGACCTGGCTCATCAAAGCATCCCATTCAATGCCCAGTGACTGGTGCAGGGATGAACACAAGACTCAAGCTAGAGTAGAAAGGGCAAGGGAGCTGAGTCCACCTCTTCCTGCCATGCATGAGGAGGTACAATACAGTATAGAGCAATGACTATTACTGCTACCATGAAATGAGAAGGGCCTCACACTGGTGTCAGCACATTAGAAAACAGCAGAGATGGACCCATGAAATATACAAATAGTAGTAGTACCAATTTAGTTCCTGGATGTAGCCAAGCCTGAAGACAGACTATTCCTTGACTTCTCCAGCTATATATGAACCAGTTATTGAAGTACTCCTTTTTTAAGGAAAGAGTGAAAATGATTTACAGCAATTGAAAATGAAAGTCACAAATATGGGGATGAAGGACACTTTTACTGCTTACAGACTACTAGGCTCCAGTGGATGGGAGTGCTTGCTGCTCAAGCATGCGGGCCAGAGATTGGATCTTAGAACCACAGAAAAACAAGAAAAAGATATGGTTCCACATGCTGATAATACCAGCACTGTAGAGGGAGGGGACAGGTGGATTGAGCAGCAAGCACTCCCATCCACTAAGCCACCTCTCCAGTCCCTGTGATTAAACTTAATGTGACCAATTTAACCCGTTTCTCACTTTTCCAGGATGACTGCTACAACATTTTCAATTACAGATGTGGCTGACACTCGATTTCTCTTTGTAGACATAACCAGGCAGATAGAAAATTGACCTTGAATGGCATCTCTATAAGCATTTCCACATATTAATTCACTTAAATATTACAAAATCTATGAAGGTGGTATTAATTATTATTATCTTTGATTTAGAGATAAAGAAATGAAGAAAAGAGGTGAAATATTTCAATCAAGCTCATATTGGCTGGCTAGAATGGAGAACATGAGTGAAAATTTTTCATTTTACAGCTCCATATAATTTTCTTCAGTGACACATGATGTTTTATGAAACAAAATACTATGAATTTTTTTCTAATTGTGTGAAACTAATGACCCACAACTTCTTTACAGTTGCCTCTGGCCATCTCTCCAGCTAATACCAAGATGTTTCTCGGCTTTCTTCTATACAGACTTCCCACTCCCCTTTCAAATAAAGAACTCTGTTGCTCTAATTTCCCCTGAGAGGTATTCGGCCACCAAATGGCCTTCACCACTACAAAATATGTGCTAATATTCATACTAAAGTCCCCCTTGTTCAGTTGTGCATCCCATGGTGGCACAAATGTGTTTGTGCTATATTAGATACATGGAATCAAGTGTTTATGAGACCCCTCACACACTAACTACCATTACATCCAACTGTGTTACAACACATTTCATGTTGGTCTGATAATCTAATCATTTCAACTAGAAAGAAGGCATAGGCTTCGGATAATTGTTTGAAAACACCACCAGGTTGGTCCAGCTGCAATTAATTCCTCCCTGGTACCATATGATAATGGTCTAATCATGGACTATAGTATATAATATATAAAAACTGATTAAAAACATGGATGTGAGTGAAATGAAGCCTGCAGCCAGTGAGGCTCTATCTCCCTTCTGACATTTTAAGAAGATTACCACAATCCACAACAGCCATGGTATTCCAGTTTCACACCCCTCCTTACTTAAGGTCTGACTAAGTATTCTGATATGTATGAATATTATGATATCCCTCTGTGGAACACAGTTAATTCAGCTATTAATTCTTGCATGAAATCTAAGCACATGCTTTTAGTCCTCTGATATTGAAGAAGGGAAAATCCCTCCTTAACTAGGGAATACACTTCAGATTTTAAAATAAAAGTCAAGATCACCCAGAAAAGGTCACCCTGAAAGGTAAATATTTTTTCTACTGTAAGCTTACTCGTTAAGTTTAGTTATGTGCAAACAAGACACACTACATAATCCCTGAGCTAAGCTGACTGACACAGGTGAGCAATCTCTAGCTCAACAGACTGGCTCAGTAGATAGTTGTGTTTCATTGGTGAATGCAATTAGCTTTCAGTATGCTGGAAAGAAGGAAACAACGTGCAGGTTCATAGAGCTGAGATTCTGTGTCTGGTAAAGTTGCTCTGTGGCAAGAATCACTTTCTTAGTTCCTTCTGGCCAACAGCTAATGATAATGGGACATAGAAGGCAGCTGCTCCTGCTGACTAGCTCTTAACCAAAAAAACAAAAAACCCATATTATCTGAAAACCCTGATGGGAGTGCCTAATGGCACCGTGGTTTTCCTGAGCAAAAAGGTGTGATATATTATTTACAGAGGGAGAAGCAAAGCTTTGAAGACTGCAAGTACCACCATCATTATAGATATGTTAGTCATATGAGTCCTGTAAGAAGAAACAAATAGAAATTATAAGTCGACCCAAGAGGAGCATATGGCAGCCTGTTGGGAAGTTTGGAGAGTGGAGGCAACTTCTATACTTATACACTCAAAAATACATACATAGGTTTTTTTTTTTTCAGTGCTGTGAGGTATACTGAGGATCACTGACCTACATTCCCAGCTCTTTTAAAACTTTGTTTTGAAACAGGTTGGCCTGGAACCTAGATCCCTCTGCCTCAGCCTCCTGAGTAGCCGGGATCAAGGCATGAGCCACTATATCTATTTTTTAAACATCAGTAAATATACTGATGAGGGCAGACGATCAGTGGCCTAAGAACTTAACTTGGAATGTTTTATTTAGCTGACACAATTTTAGAGTAAAGTCTAGCTAACTCTGTTTAAAATAATTTGGGTGAGGGAGCTGGTGAGATGGCTTAGCTAATTAGTAAAGGTGGAGTCACCAAGCTTGATTGATGATCTGAACTCAACTGCCAAACCTCACATGGCTCTAACATCTACGTGCACATATATACTCCATCAATAGATCAATAATTTTTTAAATTTAAAATAGTTTTATCATAAACCATTATTTAAAATTAAATATTGGGTATAATTGATAATTGCTTTTCTCCTGTCACTTTTTTTAGCACTGTAAAAGCTAGCCAATAAGGATGAAGAATCCAGGTCAGTACCAGCTTGATCTCTCCATGTTCTGTGACTCACCTTTAGCGATAGGGTCTTTGGAGCAATGGAAATAGCCTGTAACTTTGGCAGGTCTATGGGACCTCATTGTCCAACAGCTCCAAAAGAAGTAACTCATTCTTGGCACTGAGATTTTCTACTTGTTAGCCTCTGATATCTAGTAAGAACATTGTTACCCTGTAATAAGATCACTCCATTTTAATCCATCCTCCTGCCGTGTGTGTGTGTGTGTGTGTGTGTGTGTGTGTGTGTGTGTGTGTGTGTGTAAGTTTCCATACACAGTAGGTTTCTATATTTCTTTTTCAAAGGGTCTTTGGTGCTGTTTCTCCCCCGCGATACTCTCTCTTCTATCTTCCACTCCCTGACCCTGGTTTAACACTTCCTCTTCCATTATTCCCTTTATAACACTTTATATCAGTGTTCTCTGTTCCCTATCTTGAATGTCCCTCCCCATAACACTTAGTAATTTCCTGACCTCTATGGGTATTAGAAATGGAGCACACATATCTGAAAATAACATTCACAGATAAGAGAAAATTTATGACCTGTATATTTCTGGATCTAAGTATTCATACCTTATTCAGAATGATTACTTCCAGCTCCGTCCATTTATCTGTGGATTTAACAATTTTATTTCTCTTAATAGCTGAATAATATTCCATTGTGCAAATATACTACATTTTCACTATCTGTCTATCAGATGATGGACATCTAGGCTGTTTCTACTTCTTGGCTATTGTGAGTAGAGCAGTAATGAACACAGTTGGGCAAATTTCTCTATAGTAAGATATGTATGCCGGGCGTTGGTGGCGCACGCCTTTAATCCCAGCACTCAGGAGGCAGAGGCAGGCGGATCTCTGTGAGTTCAAGGCCAGCCTGGGCTACCAAGTGAGCTCCAGGAAAGGCGCAAAGCTACCCTGTCTCAAAAAACCAAAAAAAAAAAAAAAAGATATGTAGTGCTTTGAGTACATGTGTTCAGGAGTAGTGCCAGAAGGAGTGGACAACAACTATAGGAAACTGTCTTATTTTTGTTATTGTTTCTTCTACTTTTTTTTTTTTTTTTTTTTTTACATATTTTGATTATATTTTTTTTTGGAGTGCCTTTAGGTTTCCTAGTAGCTTTACCCAGCAGGTCCACATAAAGAGGATGACTAGACCAGGGGCCTGAGTACCAGGTGTCTGAGATGGTCTGCACATGGCTGTGCTGGGGGGAGGTCTTATGCTCCACCCCTTGGCATTCCTTTAAAAACCCTTTGGCAGAGACAGTCAGGGCCCGATGGATTAGGATCCAGGCCCTCTCGAGGTTATCCTGTATTTTCTATATGTTTCTCTCCCTCCTATCCTTCTATTTAATATTTCCTGCTGCTTCTACTCAAGAGTACTCTGGGGAAATGTGGGGGTGTGATGGCCCCCCACAATTCTTTACCCTATCCACAACTCCTCCCAGGTCCTCCCCACCTTCCTACCTATCCAACTTTATGGCTTTTTTCTCAGGAAAAAAAATGAAAAATCAAAACAAACAAACAAAAAAAAACAGAAAAGAAAAGAAAAAGAACAAACACACACAAACATGGAATCTATTTTGTGTTGGCCAACCACCCTGAGCATGGGACCTGCCCTGGAGTGTGACGATATATTCTACTCCATTGGAGAAAACTGATCTTCAATCTCCCAGCTGGTTATCAATTGCAAATAGCTTCTTGGTTAGAGTTGGGGCTTTGTACCCACTTCCCCTTCTCAGCGCTGGGGTATTTTCTGACTTGAACCTGTGTAGGTCAGATGCATACTGTCTTTAGGGGTTCATATGAGCATCGGTATCAGGAAGATACTGTTGTCTTGGAACCACCCACTCACCACCTCTGGCTCCTACAGTCTTGCTGCCTCCTGTTCTGCATAGTTCTATGAACCTTGAGATTCACACTTAGGACTGAGTGTGCCAAGTACTGAGTAAGGCTCTTACTCTGTACATTCTCTAGTTGTGGGTCACCATGATGAACTGATCCTCTGTCAGACACAGGAAACATCTTCTGGACACAAAAGTGCTGCTATGCATAAAAATTTACTACAGTTGTGAAAGTATGCACCAAACTTATGAAAACCTAAGCTGGAACAAATCCCAGGGTGGATAAAGGAGTTGAGCACACAATCCCACCCTTCACTGTGGAGTGATTGGCAATTGATAGCTGTTGGGAAAGGAAGGGTCAGTTTTCTTTAAGAGTGTAGTCTCTGTTAAAGTGATCATTCTCCAAGATAAGACTACACAGTCAAGAATATTTGGGCAACACAAATTGGTCCTCAGTGTTTAAAATAAAATAAAATAAAAATGTTGGGTGGGTATGAAAGGAGGGCTCTGGGAAGAGCTTGGGGGCATATACATCATCAAAACACATAGAAAGAAATTTGTAACTCTCAAAGAACAAATAAAGAAGAGTAAAAAAAAAATAAATACTACTCAAAGCTCCTCAGAGACAGACAGGACACTAATTTATAAGTTTGGGATCCAATCTAGGCTATAGAGAAAGACCAATCAAACATCAAAAAGCTGAAAAGATTGTTGGACATTGCTCTAAAATCAGGCAGAGTTCCAGCTTTTCTTGAAAAGCATCAGAAA
>CABHPH010157928.1:3018-43356 GCA_902168325.1 Peromyscus nudipes
TAAATAAATAAATAAATAAATAAATAAATAAATAAATAAATAAATAATTTGACTCTTGCCGGGCAGGCGTGGAGGCAATTGCCTTTGACGCTAGCACTTGGGAGGCAGGCAGATCTTGTCGGAGGCTAGCCTGGTTTACACTGCTCTGGCTGATCTTGCAGAGGATCCGGGTTCAATCCCCAACGTCCATACAATGGTTTACAGCCACCTGTAACTCCTGTTCCAGGGGATCTGATGCCCTCTTCTGACCTCCACAGGGGCCAGGCACACACATGGCGAACAGACATACATGTAGGCAAAACGTTCATACAGTAAAAACAGATATACAATTTTAAAAGAGAAGCCAGGTGGCGGTGGTGCACACCTTTAATCCCAGCACTTGGGAGGCAGAGGCAGGTGGATCTTTGAGAGGCCAGCCTGGTCTACAGATCCAGGAAAGGCACAAAGCTACACGAGAAAACCTGTCTCAAAAAACAAAAAACAAAAAACAAAAAACAAAAAAAATTAAAAGAGAGAGAATATGGCTGCTACTTAAAAAACACCCTCAGGAGTGATGGGTTCCTTTCCTTCCACACATCCCCTTAACTCCCGCTCTCGTGTGTGTGTGTGTGTGTGTGTGTGTGTGTGTGTGTGTGTGTGTGTGTTCATGAGCGAACACGTGTGTTTGTAACATGTGACTGTGGGTACATACTTACTACGGCAAGCACGTGGGGGTCAGTGGGTAACTTTGTTGTGACAGCTCTCCTCCACCTTTGCAGGCCAGGGCTCTACCTCGGGTTGTCAAGCTTTTGGGCAAGCATTTGACCAGCTGAGCCCTCTGGCCAGGCCCCTTTCTCTTTTTACCTTCTCAGGGTGGGGTGCATAGACAAGACTACCCACTGAATTCTCTGAGAGGCCTGCTAGGCCGAGGACACCACCACCTTTTTCCCAGTAGGGATTGCACTTGGCCCCTAAACGTTTATCAATAAGATTCACTGACCTGTCTTCACACCGGAAGTCCCCATCCAAGGAGAATGTGCAACTGAATGGTTGGACGCTCAGTGCCAAGCTGGAGGGGTAAGACCTCTTGAGATCTGGATGTGGTGCATAGGGGGACCTAATGGAGGGAGATGTGGGGAGAAACTGAGGCAAACCTTGCCCACCGGGCATTGGCACTGCCAGGTGTGGCCTCATCTGTATATGGTTGAGAGCTAATGGTCCTGGATGCAGAGGTGTCTGTGTGCAGGGGCAGATGCTGCCCCTCCCCCACCTTCTTTCTCCCAGTCACTCAGAGAAGTTGCTGATTCACTCCTGCATGCTGGCCATCTGGGGACACGCGGACGTGCCTTGCTGCACGGCCTGGAATTCAGCCCATTCTATATGATCTTGGCCAGGTCACTTGTGGACAATAACCAGGTTGGTTTAAAGTGTTCGCACGGGCCATTTCTAGATCCTCCCATCAGACTCCCTGTACAGCATTATCACCTCATGTTCACAACCACTGACAGGAGATGCCAACGGCACATCCATTTTGTAGCTAGGGAAACCGAGGCTCAAAGTAATAGTCCAGCTCTCCCCGGGTCATAGAGAGAGCTAATAAACAGAGACCCGGAGTCCAAGCCAGAGCCCACTTTAATCCAAAGTTCCCGGGCTTCTGTTGCTATCCCTGCTGTAGACAGAGGAGACTGCCGACCTTCATCAAGGAACCAGCTAACATTTGTGTGCGAGAAAAAAAGAAACAAGGGTATAAATCCATTTCCAGTACCACCAACCCAACGTCCATGAAGAGCAAGAAAGGAAGGAAGGAAGGCCGGGCTTCCCTTTAGCTGAGATGTTTTAAATACTGAGTTAGGACAGGGTGGAAATGAACGCAAACCACTGAAAACAGAGACGGTTCCCAGGGTTTGTACACCTTCTGACTTGGCACACTGACGTGGTTGCCTTTCAGCCTCATCCTTTATCTCAGTTAAAAAAAAAAAAAAAAAGTCATTGCTATTCCATGGGCTCTGGACCCTTTGAGCTTTGGCCTCAGGTCACACAGACCCACCCAGAATCCTCCTCCCTTGGACGGGGTGTCTACAGCCATCCACTGAATTGGCACCCGCCCTGTGACCCACTCACGAGCTGTGTTGGCAGTGAGTGAAGTTCTTAAAGGAGACTGACTCACTCGTGGGCACCACACATCGGTCCACCCTGGGACTCCCCAGTTCAGTCCTTAAGCGCCATATCCTCGGAGCTCCAGCCCTGGGAGCCTCCGCTGCCAAGTCCTGGCCAGCACCCCACCAGCTTGGGAGCTTCTAGGTCTCTGGACTCGCGCAGGGACACACCCCGGGGGTGGAGCCACCTCTCCTGGCCAGTGCAGGCAGGCAGCCAGCCAGCATCGGTTTCCTTTCCTCTGCTGCAACCAGCTCACTCACAGCTCACTCACGCCGGACCGACATGGCCCAGGAACGCCCCTCCTGTGCCGTGGAGCCCGAGCACGTCCAGCGGCTGCTGCTGTCCTCTCATGAGGCCAAGAAGTCAGCCTACTGCCCCTACAGCCGCTTCCCTGTTGGGGCTGCCCTGCTCACCGGAGACGGGAGGATCTTCTCTGGTAAGGGCTGGCGCCGTAGTTCCCTCCCTGACAACCTGCATGGGACCCAGATAACAAGTGGAGAGTAGAGCAACGCGCTCCCCTCCTCACTGGGCTTCTCAGGCCTCCGGCCCAGGCTGTGGGGCAACTCAACTGTTGTTCTACACAGTGGTTCTCTGTTCTTAGAAGTCTGGGGTGGGGAAGGGAGTTTGCAGGTGAGGCTGGAGGGAGCGGCCAAAATCAAGCGCACCCAGGACCCGCAGGGCAGGAGAGGATTATCGGTTTCAGAACGTCCTGTATGCCTGGTATTCACCTGTTTTTCAGTAAATTCTTCCTCTAACCTCCTGATCTAGGTTAGATCCATATTTAGATGAAGAAGCTGAGGCCAAGAGACAGGTCCTAAGTCACAGGAGGCCCTGGTGATGAGACCTAGGGCTGGAGCCCTCCAGAGCCTCTCCTTCTTCCTGCACACTGGATGCTGAGAATGGCTGATGAGGAGCGACATCTGGCAGACAGCATCTTAGAGGAGAGGATCCAGGCACGGTTTGGGTGTCCAGCAGTCTGCACTGAGTTAACATGGATCTACCCTGAGCTCATTCTTTAGTTTCTGGTTTTATAGACATTCACCTAGGCCAGAGTGGGCTGCAGCTGGCCGTGGGATGCTTGCTCACATGCACAAGGGTCTGGGTTTGGGGCATGCTTGCTCACATGCACAATGGTCTGGGTTTGGGGCGAGGGCAAGAGGAGAGGAAAGAGAAGGAAGGGAAGGAAAGAGGGAGGGAAGGAAAGATCTTGGTAAACTTAAGAACACTCTAGTTGGGATATGTCACGGACAGGAAGCAACAACAGTGCCCCTTTGTATGTCTTGGTGACTAAGGTTCTGTGGTTTCCGTGAATCACCTGAGCATTGTGTGACACTCTTCATAGGGAGCCTATGACAGACCAAGACACAGATACCTCCAAAGGCCAACTTGGTGAACCAGTGAGTTTTACTGGGGTTACTTACAAGAATATGGGTAAGGGATCACTTACAGTAGCAGAATTGACTCAAAGACAGCTGCATCACCAAGGCCCACCCCAGCATGGCTGACAGCTCACAAAGCTGGGAATCTGGAGCACAAGGCACAGCCTGCAGGCAGCTCCACAGGTTGGAATGTCCTTTTCATGTGCCTGTTCTAAACCTCTTTCAGGCAGCTGGTCTGGTCTTAGAGTCTTCTTTGAAAGTTAGCTTCCTTCATCTAAGAGGGACTCTCATTTTTTATTGTTTACTCTTGGCAGGGAGGGGCCCAGTTAATCTGGTCAGTTTCAGGGACTTCCTGAAGTTGTTCTGAGTTCATCTCCAGATGGGGTTTATGGAGTACATGAGTTTGTGGCTCCAGGACTGTGGAAACAGGAAGAAAAGGAAAGAGATCTGGGGTGATCTGTCAGTCAGTAAAGTGCTGATCTCCAGAACCCACATAAAAAGCCAGGTACGGTGGCTCTCACTTATAATCCCAGTTCTGGGTAGATGGAGACAGATGGATTTGGGGGCTCTCTGGCCAGATAGCCTAGCCTAATTGACAAGCGCCAGAATAGTGAGACTGTCTCAAAGAACAAGGTGGATGGTGTCTAAGGAATGATCCCTGAAGTTGACCCAGTCTGGTCTCTATACACACACACCTGTACACACACACACACACACACACACACACACACACACACACCGGGAGGAGGGGGAGGAGGAAGAGGTGGTGTTGTGAGAGATACAGGATGAAATGAAAGGGAAGGCTTTGGCCCACGATTTTTCAGCCAGATGGGGCAGGGGAATGATAAGGTAAATGGCCACAGGCAGAGCTGGGTTGTGCTGGGAATGAGGTAGGCAGGGACCAAGAGCAAAGTTAGAAGCTACAATAGACTAAGGAGTACTCTGTAAACCGGGTATGGGAGATCTCTTGAAATCCCACAGCCAGTGCAGGGGGAGGCAGATGAGTGTCCTGGGCGTCAGTCAGGAAGCTTTTCCTTGTCAGTGACAAGCCTGCAGGGTCGCTCCAATTTCAGGGCAGACTGGCTCCGGAACTCAGGTGCCATTCTTTGTTTTTTGAGACAAGGTTTCTCTGTGTAGCCCTGGCTGTCCCAGAACTCACTCCATAGATCAGGCTAGCCTCAAACTCACAGAGATCCCCTGCCTCTGCCTCCCTAGTGCTGGGATTAAAGGTGTGCACCACCACACCCAGCATGCCACATGTCATTCTGATGGGTGTTTGCTTTCTGTTCCCTGGCAGGTGGGTCTCTACCCACTAGGGAACAAGGCTGCAAGCAGCCTCTGCTCTTCGTTCTGACAGCCACGGCACCCCACTTTAGACCTCATTCCAAACTCATGCTCTTTGGGCAGATCCTTGCTGGACGTGCAGAAATGTTACCGCTGAACTGAGGGTCCTTTTGTCCACTGGGATGGAGAAATCACAAGTAGACCAGGAGGGATACTCTTTTAGCTTGTTAGTGCTGGGCCCTCTAGTGCCCAGAGTTTGTGGTGTGGACAGACTGACGGAAGGGCTTAGCACTCCAAGTCCAGAGAACGAAGTGTGCGTGGTTCCCCACCCTAAACCTCAGAGACTTAGTTTCAGCCGCTCACACGGGAGGCTCACGGCTCTGGGCTTTGACTGCCGTAGCCTGGCCAGTGCTCAGCAGCTAGTGAGTTCCATTATGGCACCCTTGGCTTATTTAAGGCTTGTCCGCTACCTAGAGCTCTGAAGCCTGAGGCGGGCAGTACTTCATCCTGGCTTTTCCCCAGGCTTCTTTCTGCCTTCTCCACACTCTTCCTCATTGTCCGTGTCCCCTGAAACGCTCCAGCCACCTTTTCTGTCCCTAGGGTCACCCCCACCACGCACGCATGACCAACTCATCTTGCTCTACCAGTGATAGCAAGCGTCTCTACCTGTCACAAATACTGCAAGAAAGAAAAAACAAAAAACAAAACCAAAAAAAAACCTCAATATGAGCTTTCATCGACAAACTCAGGAGGAGGTGGGTTTTCACAGGTGTGACATGCAAACTGAAACACACCAGCCACAGCCACTCCAGGTTTTTTTTTATTTATTTATTTTTTTTGGTTTTTCGAGACAGGGTTTCTCTGTGTAGCTTTGCGCCTTTCCTGGGACTCACTTGGTAGCCCACGCTGGCCTCGAACTCACAGAGATCCGTCTGGCTCTGCCTCCCGAGTGCTGGGATTAAAGGCGTGCGCCACCACCGCCCGGCACTCCAGGTTTTATCAAGACCAATGTCAGCTCTCCCATCTGTCAATTACAAGCCTTCCTGAGTCATCAAGGGAGTGTCCCCCTTTATTTATTTATTTATTTATTTATTTATTTATTTATTTATTTATTTATTTATTGGTTTTTCGAGACAGGGTTTCTCTGTGTAGCTTTTGGAGCCTGTCCTGGAACTTACTTTGTAGACCAGGCTGGCCTCGAACTTCACCTGCCTCTGCCTCCCGAGTGCTGGGATTAAAGGCGTGCAGCCACCACCACCACCACCACCACCACCACCACCACCACCACCACCCGGCAGGGAGTGTCCCTCTTTTGGACTTGATGGGTGAGAGCCTCTGCAGGGTCCAGAGCAGGCAGAGGTGGTCACTGGAATAGTTGTAGGTCGAGGGGCAGGTGTGTCCAACCTTTTGACATTACAAATGAATGTTGTAATTTACATAACGAAACACACATACACAAATCTCTCTCTCTTTCTCTCTTTGGTTTTTCAAGACTGGGTTTCATTGTGTAGCCCTGTCTGTCCTGGAACTCACTCTATAGACCAGGCTGGCCTCGAACTCACAGAGATCCGCCTGCCTCTGCCCGAGCCCCGCCCCCCCCCCCCCTGGCGGGCACCAAAAGGGTGTGGCCCCCCCCCCCCCGGCAAAAAAAAAGTTTTTTTAAAGTTTTTTTTTTTATTGTATATGTCTATCGGTCTGTGTTTTGTGTGTCTATGAGTCTGTGTGTGGGTATAAACAGTGAGTGCAAGGGCCCAAAGAGGCCAGAAGGCATCAGATCCCCTAGACCTGGAGCTACAGGAGGCTGTGAGCTGACTGATGTATGTACTGGGTACCAAACTCTGGTTTTCTGCAAGGGTGGTATGTACTTTTAGCCACTGGGCTGTCGCTTCAGCCAAAAAAAATCTCATAATGCTTTCAAAGGCTACAGTTTTGTGTTGGGCCACCAATCCTAGCTATCCTTGGCTGCAGGCCCATGGGCTATAGGTTGGATGTGTTTGAAAGTTCACTGAGGCGTGTCTTACGTGGAGTAAAGGTTTCTAGCTGAAGAACGTGACCTGAAGCAGAAGTCATGCCATCAACGGGTGTGGTTAAGCTAGGCTTTGCAGCTAGGGTGCACGTTTCTCTGAAGAGTTCCTGCTCTAGAATGCCGGAAAGAAGGGAGGGTCTGCTGAATGGTGAGCATTCCTGACAGCTTCCCTCATTCACAGAGAAACATCAAAGTAGGCTCCCAGAAAGAACCTGAAATCTCAGTACAAAACTAACAATCTCAACGGCGTTTAAAAGAAAAAAAAATGTGTGTGTAGCTGGGCACATCTTTGATCCCAGCACTCAGGCAGAGGTCGGCAGATCTCTGTGGGCTCAAGGTCAGTCTGATCTACAGAGTGAGTTCCAGGACAGCCAAGGCAACATAGTGAGAATCCTGTTTCAAAACAGATTCTTTAGTGAGGTACAGTGGCACATGCCTTTGATCCCAGCATGAGGGAGGCAGAGGCAGGTGGAGCTCTGAGTTTGAGGCCAGCCTGGTCTACAGAGTGAGTTCCAGGGTAGCCAGAGCTACACAGAAAATCCTGTCTCAAGAAACAAAAACAATAAAACAACAGAAAAGTGTTTCTGTGGTATGCACGAATGTTTATATGTGTGTTCTGGTGCATGTGGAGGCCTGAGGCAGACACCAGGGGTCTTCATCCCTGTCTCCCTTACTCACTGAGGGCAGGGTCTTGAAATTGAACCCAGAGCTCACAGAACCCAGAGCTCACCACATTTTAGTCTAGCTAGCTAGCCTGCTCTGGAGACCCCAAATCTACCTTCTGAGTGAGTGCTGGAATTACAGAGGCTGCCCACCTGCCATTTACGCTGTGCTGGGATTCAAATCCTGGTCCTCATGCTTGTACTGATGCTTTCTTTAGACACCAAACCATCTCCCCACACGTTACAAGTGTTTAGCCTCTGCCCCAGGGACCTTGGCTCCTCTAACTGTCTGTGAAGAGACAGAATTTTTGTCAGAGGTGAACAAATGGAAGACATTAGCGGAAGTCCTGGGTCTCTTTCCTCATGACTGAAAGGGGCCAGGTGAATAAACGGAGGGCCCATGAAATCAAGTAGGGCTTGGGGGGAAGGGGTCTCCAAGCAACCAGAGAAAAACGTGGAGCATCATGGGGTGAGTGGAGAGATTAGGGAGCAGAAGGGCACAGCCCACTGGAGACACTGAGTTTGTAACTTACAACAGGATGTGTGCTCAGCTGCAATAAACAAAAGCCCAGACTCTCAGCAGCACAAGAAGGTGGCATCCCACGCAATTCAAAAGCGAGTCTGCCTGCTGACAGCCTTGCTGTCACCACCTCAGAATAAGTTACTCCCGACCCCGGCTAGGGCCTTGTGCCCCTCACAGATGGACAACCAGGCGTGGCAGTTGATAACTACGATTGTGTTGCAATTGTGCACCAACTGGCAACCTTCAGCAGTCGCTGGTGAGGAGAGCGAGGCAGACAGAGAGGCAGATCTGGGACGGGGATGGACACAGGTGTCAGGACAGGAGGAGTGAGACACGGACGGGCTGGGCAAATGGAGCCCAGCCTCGTCCCAGACAGGGAAGATGCTCCATCTGTGTTCATGGAAGGCCAGGTGTAGCTGGGTAAAGGAGAAGCAGAGAGGACCACTCAGAGCCCTAGGCACATTTCAGGAAGTGTCTCTGTCCTCCTATGCTCCAGGCGATGAGGCCACCACAGCACCCGAAAAATCTTGGGATATGCCCCAATAAAGACTTGCTTGTGGTTCCTGCCAACTTTTTGCAGGTACCATCTAAGGCAGTAGTTCTCAGCCTTCCTAAGGCTGCGACCCTTTAATACAGTTCCTCAGGCTGTGGTGACCCCAGCCATAAAATTATTCCATTGCTACTTCATAAATGTAATTTTGCTACTGTTATGAATCATAATGCAAGTATCTGTTTTCCAATGGTCTTAGGCAACCCCTGTGAAGGGGTCACGAACCACAAGTTGAGAACCGCTGACTTAAAGACGTGCATTTTTCTTTAGTGTGTGACCTTGGGACATTACTGTCCCCTCTCCTCTACTCACCCACCATTTAGGAAAGAAGGAGCTTTGCTGGATGGAGATGAATGCTAGGACCTTAAATTTAATAACCATGTAAAAAAGTCAGGCCCAGTGGTGCACGCCTTTAATACCAGCACTGGGAAGTCTACAGAGTGAGTTCCAGAGCACCCAGGGCTACACAGAGAAACTCTGTCAAGAGAGAAAGGGGATGTGGGGGGTAACCCCCCAGCTCTGCTCTCTCCTTTGGGCAAGTCATCCCATTGGGAGTCTCTGCTTGCTGGTGTGGTGGGAGCGCCCTACACTGGCACCAAATCAGCTTAAAACAGATGCCATGGCAAATAAGCACGGCCCTTTGGATGGGACAGACCAGCATATGCATCCTGACTCCTGGCTTTTCCCTTCCGTAAGTGGGATTCATAATGGTACCAACCTGGCTCAGGAAAGGACTCACTGACATAGAGAAGCAGAAGTGCTCCAGAGGCCTGGTGGGTGCATGCTGAGGCCATGGGGAACTCCAACAATCTCATCTTAGAGCCAGAGAGGGTAACTTGGCTTCTCTCCAGCCTCTCTCTCATGTGGAGATGACGGTGGCCTGTTTTGTGTCTGTAGGGAAGCAAAACAAGATTGGGAGGTCTTTCAGGAAGGGTGTGTGTGTGTGTGTATACACACACATATATGTATGTATACATATATGTATATATATATATATATAGATAGATCATGATTTGGAATTTAAGATTATGGAGTTTTCTGGAAGCACTGAATGCAGTTGTTTTCATTTCAGAAATCTGGCTCTGGAGCTGTACGTTCCACTTGCTCAATATTAGTAAATCATTTTAACTCAGGTCACTAGAGCCAAAGGCCACAGGCTGGGGAACATCAGCAATGTACATTGATAGTCTCACAGTAGACAAGTCTGGAGGCTCACAAGTCCAAGGTAAACATGCCAGCAGATTTAGTTCTCGGTGAGGGCCAGCTTCCAGTCTTGACTACCTTCTCTTGATGTCCTTGCACAGTGGGAGAGAGCAATCTGGTGTCTTCTAGGGCACCTTGTGGGGCTATTCTCCATTATCCCATTATGGGAGCACCACCCTCAAAACTTCATACAAGTCTAGTCACTTGCCAAGGCCTCTCTCCTGTTGGTGCACACCTTAAATCCCAGCACTCCGGAGGCAGAGGCAGGCAGATCTCTGTGAGTTCAAGGCCAGCCTGTTCTATAGAAGGAGTTCCAGGACAGCCTGGGCTACACAGAGAAACTCTGTCTCAAAAAACCAAAGCAAACAAACAAAAACAAAAAACGAAAAACCACCAATGCTGGTTAGAGCTTCAACAAGGGAATCAGGGAGGCATGTAGACATTCAGGCTGTGACAGTGGCTGAGAACCTTGCTGATCCTCAACCGTGGACATCTACGACAGCAACACAGACCAAGATTGTCCTCACGAATTCACTTTAGAATTAAATAACAGGAAGATGGGTTTCAGTCAAGACACTCCATGAAAAAAGTTAAAGCTGGGTGATTGGACAGCGAGGGTGGGAGATGGAAGATGGAGGAAGTAAAGTAACAGGTTTGGGAGGGTTGTCAGGGAAGACTTCTGATGAAGCTGAGTGGGGGAGCCACGAATCCGGTATCCGAGGACAGAATGACAGTACATTAGGAGAAAGGTGTTAATTGGCTTTATCTGGGGTTCTAACAGTTATTATATTAGTGTTAATATTATATTAGTATTAGTAATAGTGTGTTCATGGGCTGGAGAGATGGCTCATCAGTTAAGAGCACATATTGCTCTTGCAAAGACATTCAGTTCCCAGCACCCATATCAGGTGACTCACAACCCCCTGTAACCCTAGCTCCGGGGGATCTAATGCCTCTGACTTTCTGGTACACGTGTGTGCACATACCCCTGAGGACACTTGCACATACATACACATATCCACACACATACACATTCTTTTTAAAAGTCAAGATAAAATCTAAACAAATAATAATTAGTAGAGTGCTCTGGAAGCTAGAGATGGAGTTTGGTTAGTAGAGCGCTTGTTTGCCTAGCACGTGCCAAGCCCTGGGTTTGGTCCCCAGCACCATGCATGTGTACACCCCAAAAACAAAACTCAGGAGGAGCATTGTTGCCACACTTTTCCTGGGAAAATACAACACACATCTACTGACCCCAGATAGGGAACCCATGACAGACCAAAGTACAGATACCACCAAAGTCTAACTTGATGAGCCCATGAGTTTAATAAGGGTTACTTAGAGGAACATGTGTGCGGGGTTACTTATAGGAGCAGAAATGACTGGAAAACCGCAGCATCATCAAAGCCCATCCCAGCATGGCAACAGCTCACAAAGCTGGGAACCTGGAACACACTGCACAGGGCTCAACCCGTTGGAGTGTCCTTTCCAGGTGGTTCAGTTGGTCTAAACCTCTTCCTGGCAGCTCCATTTGTCCGAGAGTGAGTCTCAACATGCTTTGTTCTTTACTCTTGGGGAGGGAGGGGCCTAGTGAATCGTGTCAGTTTCAGGGACTTCCTGAAGCTATTCTGAGTTGTTGACTTGCTGTCTTAATGAACTTTTCAGGAGAATGGAATGTTTCAGTCAGGGAGGAAATTACTACACAATTTAGGTAGAGGCAGGTTTCTGGGTCATCCTTAACTACTTACCTAGTTGACTTAACTAGGTTGAGAGAGAGAGAGAGAGAGAGAGAGAGAGAGAGAGAGAGAGAGAGAGAGAAAAGCATATGTAGGTGAGCAGAGCAGAGGTGGCTGGTTTGTAGGCAGAGAAAGGCTGAAGCGGAAACAAAGGCAAAGCCTGGCTGGCCTTTTCAATTACTTTCCCAGGGAGGTGCATTGTCCCTCAGTCTTGGAGCATGTAATGAAATACAGTTGACTTTACAGTAAAGGTTTGTTGTGTAATTTCACATTTTATTCTCAGGCTAGTTGGAAAAAGGAAGGAGCTGCTAGTCATGAAATTTCATTATTCTGCTATTTTTTCAGTGAAAACTGATTCAGTGAAGGTTTGCTTTGGCTCCAAGCTCTGCAGGTCCCTGTCCAAGGTCCAGCAGCCCTGCGCTCTGGGCCTCTGGCCAGGGCCACACACATAACACAGAAGCTCCCCCACAGGCCAATAGCAGCAAGATAAACAGTTGGTTCCCCATAATCCCCAGTGAGGTCGCTCCTCTGCTGACCTAAGAAGCCCCCACAAGGTCCCACCTCCTACCAGGACACAGAACCTCACGATAGCGCCACCCTGGGGCGTACTAAGACTTTGGGGGACTCTCAGCACCTAAGCCATAGCGGAAAGACCAAGACAATAGACGACAGAAAAATAAAACAAACAAGATGAAGTTACTCCAAGTTTGATTATTATTTTTCTTTTTTTGAGATAGGGTCTCAAGAAGCCCAGGCTAGCTTCCAACTCTATGTAGCTAAGGCTGGCCTTGCGATCCTCTTGCCTCCATCTGTCAGTTTCTGGAACTGCAAGTGTGCACTGCTGTCTCTCCTGACTTCTAAGAAGGTCAGATGAGAACTTCATTTTGATTTGGCGACATGAAACTTCTCAGCATGGGTGACGTCATTTGAGGTTCGGTACCTGAAGGGGACTCCCACACAGCAGGGGCCCCCTCGCAGAGCCCAGATTACACACAAACCACATCTAAACACCTGTTTTCACAGAGAGGTCCTTTATGAAGCAGGGAAGAAAAGTTAAAGAGGCTGCTTTCTGACTCAGACAGGAAACAGCAGCAAATGACCTTGTAGGTATCATTTTAAGAAGAGAAAGAGGGGAGGTCTGTGTTAGAATGGGCTAGGGTGTGGTGGTAAAGGAGATAGGGGATGAGGGAGAAGGGGAAGGGAACAAGGGAGAGGGGCAGGGGTGTTTGTCCCGGACAGACAAAGGACTGCCTCTGGACAGAGGGAGGACAGACGCAGCACATAGGCAAATGATGGTTTATAAAGGTAAAATGAGAAACCCCACGTTAGGATGAGGTGTTTAATTTTGATTGGACAGGTTAACTAGGTGAACCAAAGGGGGCTTCTGATAGCTGGACTTTGGTAGTCAGCCTCAGGAGAAGGAAGTGGCCAGATAAGGGAAGAGACCTGGGTGGCTAGCTTTAGGAATGTTCTCAGGGTGTTTGAGATCCTGAAACGTGGCTGCATTCCTTGGCTTCTTCATGACCGCAGTGACAGAGATACACATGAACTGATGTAGACTAAAGAAATGTATGAGCTCGCATGAGCATACCGTGGAAGGAACTGGAGAATAGCCGGGCTTCGGGGACAACTGCACAGGCACAGAGCTTTCCTCATCCCTCATTCATCTGTGCAAAGGCTCTCTAAGGGTCCCTTCCAGAACAAACGGGAATGTGGCCATCCTCAGGGCTGTTTCAGGGCAGAACAGAAGGTCTACACAGAGAAGAACCCTGATTGGCCAATTTGGTCAGATGCTCATCTGTAGGCCAGCTGGTAGGAGGACCACGTGAGAAAGGATGGCTGCTTCTGTTTGAATACCTGCTGGAAATGAAGTGACCCTTTATAAAATGATGGAAGAAGAGCCTGGAGAGATGAGTCCATCCAGAAAGTGCTTGCTCATGTGAAAAGTTGGCACAGCAGTGTGTACCTGTTGTTCCAGATCAGGGCAGGCAAAGATAGGCAGTGGGGTCCCTGGGGCTTGATGGCCACACAGACTAGATGCATTGAGGAGCTCCAGGTCTAGTAAGAGATTCCCGTCTTAAAAAAAAAATAACAATAGTACCAGGCAGTGGTGGCGCACGCCTTTAATCCCAGCACTCGGGAGGCAGAGCTAGGCGGATCTCTGTGAGTTCGAGGCCAGCTTGGTCTAGAGAGCGAGATCCAAGACAGGCACCGAAACAACACAGAGAAAGCCTGTCTCAGGAAAAATAAAATAACAATAGTCAATAAATAAAAAAAGGTTAGGGCTGGAGAGGTGGCTCAGCAGCTAAGAGCGCCAATCGCTCTTGCAAAGGACCGGAGTTTGGTACCCAGCTCCCGTGTCAGACAGTTCACAACCATCTGTAACTCCAGCTCCAGGGGTTCAGACACCCTGTTCTGAACTCCATAGGCAACTGCACTCACATGTGCATAGACGCCCCCATACTTGTATACACATAGTCATAAATAAGGTGGGAAGTGATTGAGGTAGACTCCCAACATCAACCTCTGAACAAGTGTGCACACATATGTACATACATGCATACATATATACAGACATGTACATGCACACACTAACAAAATAAAAAAGGAAGAGGAAGTGATACCAAGATGTCAAAAGCAGTCACTGTTCACTGAAGTCCAGCTGTAGTACCACAGTGTACACCTGCCCTTCTTCCCCGATGTAGGGACCTGTCACTACCTGGCAACTCCGAGCCAGCCCCAGCCTGGCCATGAAATATGCTGGCCTTTCTCCCAGGAGACTTACAGCTATGGCATCCTGCCAAAGGTCTAGTGACAGCCATCAGTTCTGGACCATGGATTCTTACGGTCCCAAGAGCTATGAGCTACTTAATAAATGTATTTACTCCCGATATGCTAACATAGATCATGAAGGAACAGGAAAATCCAGACACTGACTCTGGCAACAGCTCTGTGTTCAGTGACTTCTCTTACAGCTTCCACATCTGATACACACTTAGGGACAAAATACCACAGCATCATAAAGAACACTCAGACTTGCACACGGGTAGCGTGACAGGCAGGACCAAACACAGACCCGGTACCTGCAGGAAGCTGGTGCCTATCTCTCTATCCTTGGCAGACCAGGAGGGGGCTGCAGTCCAGGCTCGTGGGCTGCATTGCTCTGTTCTGCAAGGCTGTTCTGGAAATGAGAACCCTGTCCAAGTGTCCCGCCGTACACACTGGAGTGTGCCCTCACGCACAGGTTCAAACGGGGGCCTCTAGCTTAGCTCTCTGGGAACCTCCTCCTTGGTCACATCGTCACTGGTGACACATTTGCTAAGAGTGTTGGGGAGCTGGAAGGATGGCTCAGAAGTCAAGAACACTGGCTGCTCTCATAGCGGCCCCTGGTTCAGTCCCCTGCACCCACACAGTGACTCACAACCATCTGTAACTCCAGTTCCAGTGGATCCAGCCGCCCTCTGTGGTCACCAGGCACACATGTAGTGTTCATACATACATGTAGGCAAAACATACACATAAAATAAAAATGAGTAAGATAAAAAACAAAAGCATTCAGACCCATGCCGGCCCTCCCTGTCACTTCCATCTCTTAGATCCAGACTTGAGGCTTCTATGTTTTCTCCTTGCACACTGGAATGCAATCCATCTCTTCACACTCTGCCACAATCAACTCTCTGCTGACTTTGTCAAGCCTCAGCATCTCTCTTCGCCTTGACCTTGACCTTAGGGGTGATGAGGCTACTCACCAGCCCAGTTGCGGTTTCTTCTGCTTGGGAACCAGGATGAGACCTTAGGGAAACAAAGACGTGAGCATTCTCGGAAAATCCACTCCACAGTGTGCCCCGGTGTCCTTCAGTGCTTCTGGACACATTGCCCCTCGCTGGCCTGGGTTAGGGGAGTGTCCTTCTTAGGGTTTGGTTTCTATTGCTGTGATAAAGACCATAAACAAAGCAACTTGGGGAGGACAGGGTCCACTTCACCCACATTTTCACATCCTAGTCCATCACTAAGGGGAGTCAGAGCATCACTCAAGGCAGGAACTGGAGAAGAAGCCACGGGTGGGGTGCTGGGGGGGGTGGGGTAGTGCTTACAGGCTTGCTCCTCATAGCTTGCACAGCCTGCTTTCTTAAAGTACTTAAAGCCCACAGGTGGCACCACCCACAATGAGCTTGGGCCTTCCCACATCAATCATCAATCAAGAAAATGCTCCACAGGCTTGCTGGTGTAGGCATTTTCTCAACTAGAGTTCCCTTTTCCCAAATAACTCTATCTTGTGTCAAGTTGATATAAAAGCACAAGGAAACTCTTACAACATCCACATCAGGAAACAGTTCTGTTGCCTGTACCACTGGTCTCTTCTCTCCACTCAGGTTGCAACATAGAAAACGCCTGCTACCCACTGGGTGTGTGCGCCGAACAGACTGCCATCCAGAAGGCTATCTCAGAAGGATACAAGGAGTTCAGGGCTATTGCTATCTCCAGGTGAGTGGGATAGGCCAGATAGGCAGAACATCATTCCTCCAGCTAACATTTCCCAGTACAAAACTCATTCATTCATTCATTCATTCACCAGATCCCTATCTAATGTACATGTTCTTCTTGGCAGACATGGGTAGGCCCTGTGGCTGAGTGCTAGGGATAAGGAGGTAAGTAAGAAATAGAGTCTGAGGCTGAGGACTTGGCTTAGTTGGTAGAGTGATTGCCTAGTATTCAAAGACCCTGGGTTTGACCCCAGCATCAAATAAAACTAGATATAGTTGCACACCCTATAATCCCCCCACTCAGAAGATAGAGGCAAGAGGATCAGAAATTCAAGGTCGGCCTTGGCTAAATAGTGAGTTCAAGGTCAGCCTTGGCTACTTGAGACCTTGTCTCAAAAAAGTCAGTGAGGTGGGGGTGGGGGGAGCTGGGTCAGGGAGTAGCACACTTGATGCATACCCTTGAGGACTTGAGTTCAGATCCTGAACAAGGTAAAAAGAGTCATGGTGGTTTGCACCTGTGACCCCAGCGCTGGGCAGGTGGAGACAGGCAGATCCCTGGAGCTGGCTGGCCAGCCAGTCTAAAGAGTGAGCTCCAGGTTCAGTGAAAGAACACCTTTCAAAAAATAAGATGGGGGCTGGAGAGATGGCTCAGGGGTTAAGAGCGCTGGCTGCTCTTCCCGAGAACCCAAGGTTTGGTTCCCAGCACTGACATGGTAGCTTACAACCATCTGTCACTCCAGTTCCACAGAATCCAACGCCCTCTTTTGGTCTCTGCAGGTGTCAGAACTGCACGTGGCACATAGACATCCATGCAAGCAAAATAATCACACACATAAAATAAAACAAATATATATACACACATATATACATATATAAGATATATGTACATATATATGGTGGATAGTAACTGAGGAAGACATCTGGAATTGACATCTGGACTCCATACATGCATGCACACATACAGGGACACATAGATACCACAAACACAAGGAAAAATAATAATAAAACAAATGGACTCAATCAGTGGTAGTACAACAGGAGACAGCCCAGAACTCCACCAGTAGCTTAAAGCCTTTCCTTAAACTTTTAGTAGCTTCCATATTGGTAAAGCCAAATTCTTGGCTTTGCTGAGGAAAAGCATGTTAAGACAAATCACTGCAAAGTGGAATTGGAGTTTATTAAAAGACATTTAAAATGTTTCTTAGATTTCTCTTATGCAGATAGGTATTTTGCATGAATGTTATATATAACCCCATGCATGCCTGGTGCCTGAGGTCAGAAGAGGACATTGGATCTCCTGGGAGTGGAGTTACTCATGGTTGTGACGCACCATGTGGGTGCTGGGAATCAAACCTAGGTCCTCTGCAATAACCACAACAAGGGCTCTTAACCACTGAGCCATCTCTCCAGTCCTTTAAAAGATGTTTCAAATGTGGACTTTAAGCACAACAGTTAATAGAAAGAGAGGTGCCTATCGGGGGAGAGTGAGACATACCCGAGAGCCGATGTGGGCTTCTCAAAGGAAATTCGCACCGTGTTGTCCCAGGGGTGACAATATGAGGGATTTGGAAGCTTTGGGATCTCATCGTTCAGGCTGGTTTCTAGGGGCTCCTCCCTTCCTCTAAATTTCTCTCTCTTTTCTGTCCTTTTTTGTTGTTGTTTTGTTTGTTTGTTTGTAGACAAGGTCTCACTGTACAGCCCTGGCTGGCTACACAGCTATGAAACTCACTGTAGACCAGGCTGGCCTCAAACTCAGAGGTCTACCTGCCTCTGCCTCCCTTGGGACTAGAGGGTTTTTTTTGTTTTTTTAAGATTTATTTATTTATTATTCTGCCTGCATATATCCCTGCACGCCAGAAGAGGGCACCAGATCACATTACAGATGGTTGTGAGCCACCATGTGGTTGCTGGGAATTGAACTCAGGACCTCTGGAAGAGCAGCCAATGCTCTTAACCCCTGAGCCATCTCTCCAGTCCCGGTGCATTCTTGATTCTCAGCTACTGAGAAGCTTCAGACTCCTGAGTGAGCGGCCCCTATTCCCTTTCACGTCCCTATCATTTTCCCTGTCTTTCTGGTCTGCCTCAGACTCCACCCTTGGGGTTAGCTTACAGAGCAGGTAGACCCAGGGTGACTCTGCCATAGCAGATATGTTTCTGTCCCAACAACAGCAAGTAAGACACAGTCCCCGAGGTCCAGTAGAAAGACACTGGCTGTTCACACAGAAACAGCCAAAGCACTAAAAGTCGCTTGGTTGGTGTAGACTCCCTTCCACCACCCCACTTTTTTTTAATTATTTATTTTATTACATGTGTATTGGTGTTTTGCCTGCACTGGAGTTACAGACAGTTGTGAGCTGCCATGTGGGTGCTGGGAATTGAACCCAGGTCCTCTGGAAGAACAGCCAGTGCTCTTAACCGCTGAGCCATCTCTCCAGTCCCCCAACCACCCCACTTTTATAGACAGAAAATAAACAAACAAAGCCCTGAAGCCTGAGAAGTTAAGGGACTTTCTCAGGAGTTAGCGGTGAAGCTGGGACAAAATCCAGGTCTTACCGTCAGAGTCCAGGGCACAGTCCACTGTGTTGTATTAAGCCAGGAGGCCAGACACTGTTCCCTGCTCTCCTTAAGTGGGTCCAGAACCAGCTGTTCAGCTCTGCTAACTTCAGAAGGCAGCACCCAGGTGAAGGTGTTAAAACCAGGGTCTAAAACCAGGCTGGGACCATGACCTGGTTACGGTCATGTGAGCACTGACTCTGACTACCTTTCAGGCTAACCCAACTCCAGCTAGGATCTGGCTGGATAAGAATTCTAGTCAAGGGCTGGAGAGATGGCTCAGCGGTTAAGAGCGCTGGCTGTTCTTCCAGAGGTCCTGAGTTTAATTCCCAGCAAGTATATGCTGGCTCACAGCCATCTGTAGTGAGATTTGGTGCCCTCTTATGGTATGCAGGCAGAACACTATATACATGACAAATAAATAAATACTTCCAGCCGATGCTGTCTCCTACAAGGGGAGTGTGGTAGGGTCTTGTTGGTGCTGGACCTAGACTGTGTGGCTAAGACCAAAGCCTGTGTGAAGGGTTTCCATTACTGGTTTAGAGCCCAACAATTTAATGCTTTTGTGGTGAGTTGCATTGGGGTGCCCCTTTTATGTTGACTAGGCAGAAGTAACCTTGGCAAATTATTTATTGGTTGAGGAAACTGACACAGTAAACAGTGAACCCAGCCAGCAGAGCCGCTGGCCAAGCATCATCAGTCTTTAGCAGCGCAGGACACGGAGTCTGGAGGAATCATTTCCTCCTGTGAAGGGAGCTGTGAGAGCAAGGCTGGCATGGCCTGTAAACCAGGAAGGACTTTGTGGCTTTTCCAAAACCCTGTGCTCTGTCCTGGTCTGGCCCGGAGGGGTCCAGAGTACCTGGGTGCCATGTTAGAGTGACTGGAGCCAGATATGCCCTTGAGAACCGAGGTGGCGATTCCCAGCTTTCTCCGGAGCCGTGGGCTGTCCAAGCTTCCCTTCGGCTTCCGGAGAATAAACGAGGCTGTGCTTGGAACATTTTGTGCAGCTGAGGACAGATCGGGATGTGCATTGCACTTTATGAAGAAATGGGGAGAAATAACTCAATTTCAAAGCTGGTCCAAGAAGGTAATGATGTTCTGGGGAAGAGAGCAGAACGGTGCAGCAGCCTGCTGGCTCTGTTAGCATTCACCCAGTGAAAGGCTCTTTCTCTTGCCCATCACCTGCTTTTAAATACGACCAATGGGGTCATGCTATGATCGGCAGATGTCCTCATACGGCACCTGCAGTTTCCAGCCCCCAACTGGCCTACTCTGGATTTTTAACCCGTAACCATATCCCCCAGCCAGCAATGCAGTCATTATCATACTAATGACTTATTAAATGAGAACGTGGATTTAGAGGAGGAATGAGAAATGCCAGCCAGCTCTTATTGGCACAGAACAGGGCTGAGCAGTCCAGTCCCCTCCCTGGGATCACAAAGGATGGAGATGTGTGGGCGTTGGCAGAGCCAGGTAAGATTCTGGGGCCTCACTGGACTCCTAGCCTCTGTCCTCAGAGTCCATAGGCTTCTGGCTTACCAAGCTGAGCATGACCTTAGAGTGTAACCAAGGTCTGTACAAACCACAGGAAACCCTTGATCTCCAGTAACAAGAACCCAGGTGTGGTGGTTTGAAAGAAAATGGCCCCCAAAGGGAGTGGCACTATTTGGAGGTGTGGCCTTGTTGGAGGAAGTGTTCACTGTGGAGGCAGGCTTTGAGTTCTCCTATGCTCAAGCTACACCCAGTGTCACGGACCACTTCCTGTTGCCTGCGAGAGGTAGGACTCTCAGCTACTTCTCCAGCACCATGTCCGTCTGGACACCACCATGCTCCCCGCCATGATAATGGACAAAACCTCTGAACTACCAGCAAGCCACCCCAATTAAATGCTTTCCTTTGTAAGAGTTGCTGTGGTCATGGTGTCTCTTCACAGCAGTAGAAACCTAACTAAGACACCAGGGGCAGAGAATCAGGAAAGCGTGGGGGAGGTGTCCGGATGCAGCCAGCGTGTCTGAGGGTTAGTGCTCACTCTTGGCAGCAATGTTGAGTGACACTTAAAAGCCCCCACTCCAGGGTCCCTGAACCCAGGTTTCAGTCCTTCCCACTGTCCACCTGAGGGGTTTAAAAGCCTCCGAACCTGGGTTTTTTATTTTACTTTATTTTTTTAGACTAAGTCTCATGTGAGCTAGGCTGGCCTCGAACTCACTTTGTAACTGAAGCTGTGACCCCGAAATTCTAATCTTCCTGCCTTCACCTCTTGAGTGCTGAAATTCTAATCTTCCTGCCTTCACCTCTTGAGTGCTGGGCTTGTGGGTATGTAACCATCATTCCTGCTTTATGTGACACAAACCCTGGTCTCTTGCCTTATAGTCAACCCAGCTACAATCCCAGCCCTCAGCCTGGCTAATTTTTTTTTTTTTAAGACAAGGTTTCTCTGTGTAGCCCTGGCTGTCCTGGAACTCACTTTGTAGACCAGGCTGGCCTTGAACTCACAGAGATCCACCTGGCTCTGCCTCCCAAGTGCTGAGATTAAAGGCCTGTGCTTCCACAGCCCGGCATCAGCCTGGCTTTTTACACTGAAAAATTCCTGAGAGGAACAGTACTCTGCTGGGCTTTTGGCTGGCCGCGTGAAATGACTTCTATGAACTCCCTAGCACATGGTTCATCATCAAGGAGAGCCACGGTTGTGGAGTTATCCTTATGACTTCTGCAAGCTGCAAGGAAAGCAAAGGCAGAGTGCATGGGTTCTGAGTTCAAATCCTGGTTCTGCCCTTGACCGGCTCTGTGACCCTGACTAAGTCGCTTCTTTCATGATCTCTAACACATAATAAGAGCCTGCACAGCTAGGCGGTGGCGGCGCAGGCCTTTAATCCCAGCACTGGAGAAGCTGAGGCAGGTGGATCTCTGTGAGTTCGAAGTCAGCTTGGTCTACAGAGTGAGTTCCAGGACAAGCTCCAAAGCTACACAGAGAAACCCTGTCTTGAAAAACCAAAAAAAAAGGAAGAACCTGCGCACAGGCTCACATCTTTCAGGACACTGGGGGATTAAATGAGCTGGTTGGCTGGCTCCTCAACAGCCTAAGCTTAGCATTTGGCAAGGCAGTTCCGGGTAAAGTGAGCCATTGAGTCCCTGGGGTGCGAAGCTCCAAACTTTCTGTGGTTGAAATTAAAGCTTCTCAGTAGGATGCAGGACTCCTGACTCAGACCACCTTGTCCAGAGAGGAAACAACAGGGCTGTGTCACAAAGGGTCTCACCGACTGTGGAAGGGAGGCTGAGTTCCCTGGGTGACTTTTCTGTCTCGTCCACAGTCTGTCTTTGTAACTGCATTTCTTTTTTTTCTTTCTTTCTTTCTTTTTTTTTTTTTTTTTTTGGTTTTTCAAGACAGGGTTTCTCTGTGTAGTTTTGGAGCCTGTTCTGGATCTCGCTATGTAGACCAGGCTGGCCTCGAACTCACAGAGATCCACCTGGCTCTGCCTCCCGAGTGCCGGGATGAAAAGTGTGTGCCACTGCCGCCCGGCTTATAACTGCATTTTCTGACTGCTTTGTTCCACTAGCCGGGTGGTGAGGGGCCTGAGGCAGGGGCACTCTGAGGGTCTCTTTTCCCCGACTGCTTAGAGCAGGCCCTAGATCAACACAGGAAGAAGGAAACAAAACATAAGATGATAAATTGGTAAAGCCTGCCACCCAGAAACCGTGTGGATGAACTTGATTCACAGAGTGCCCTGGACAGGGGCCCCCATTCCCTCAGGTTCCCATGGGTTTTCTTCTGAAGCAGGAAGTCTTCTCAGGGAGAACCTACCTTTTCATGGAGCAGAACCATTTTTGTTGTTGTTTTGTTTTTTTGAGACATGGTTTCTCCTTGTAGTTTTGGTGCCTGTCCTGGCTCTCACTCTGTAGACCAGGCTGGCCTCAAACTCACAAAGATCTGCCTGGCTCTGCCTCCTGAGTGCTGGGATTAAAGGCGTGCGCCACCGCCACCCAGCCAGAACCATTTTTTTGGTTTGCCAGGCACAATAGAGAACTCCTTTAATCCCAGCACTTGAGAGGCAGAGGCAGGCGGATCTCTGTGAGTTCGAGGCCAGCCTGGTCTACAGAGTGAGTTCCAGGATAGCCAGGGCTACAGAATGAGGCCATGCCTCAAAAAAATTAATTAATTAACTAATTAAAATAAAATGTAAAACGAACATTCTTTGACTGGACCCTCAGCTCTAACTCAGTCATCGCAGAATCTAAAAACTGGCCTCTGATTGCTCTGTCCCGTCTTTGTCTGCCTCCACTTGGTCATTGCCGCCTAGTGAGCTGGCCTTTTCCTCTCTAGAAAGTCCTCATCACAGTGGATGTGGGTGTCTTGTTCATTATCGTACCCTTAGCACCAGTGGCAGCACACAGTGCCAGGCACATAGTAAGTGTTCAATAAGTATTTGTCATGTGAATTGAGCCGGCCCTATAGAACCCTTTGCAGGGAGCTCAGCGTGCTAGGCACACAGTACACAGCACAACAGCTACTGTTAACACACAGTCAGATTAATTACCAGCAGCACAGCGCACTGGGTATGTAATAAAACTACCTGATAAAGTACTGAAATTATGACAGAGATTGCCTGTGGGAGGAAACAGATGTGCAGAAATTAACCCAGGCAATAACAATATAGCATTCGGAGGCTTATAAAACCCTGAGGCTGGAGATTTAGGTGAGTTGGAAGAGCATCTACCAAGCATGTTCAAAGCCCTGGAGCCCATCCCCAGCACGGCATAAAACCAGGCATGGTGGTGCATGCCTGCAATGCACGAACTCAGGAGATGGAGGCAGGAGGCTCACAAGGTCAGGGTCATCCTCGGCTATGTGACAAGTCGGAGGCCAGCCTGGGCTACATGAGACCCTGTCTCAAAACTAAAGTTTACACATCCTTTAGCCATGTTGTCTCATTTTGTTGAAATCCTACCAAGTAGATGACATTGTTACCCACGTGTTACAGACAAAGGAACAATCCCTGAATGATTTAAGATGACTCAGAGCCACACAGTGAACAAAACAGGGAGTTGGCGGAGAGTCAGAATTTAAATCCCATGTTCTTCTAGAGCAGTCACAAAGCTGTGGGCTCAGAAGGGCAGGGACGGTGGCGGCAGGCACCAAGGCCCCTACAGTCAAATCCGTGTTCTCTAAGCACCATCCTTGGTCCTCGGTCCAAGCCAGAGGACTGCTCAAAGGTGCCTGAATTCTCACAGGCAACCCTGGCTGGAAGTATGTGTCTGTCTGTCTCTCTAGATGCCAGGAGCCCATTTTCTTCTTTGATACACATACATGGTATTCGTCCATGCCCAGGGCTGTTGTGTGTAATCTTTCTCCATTCCCTTTTTCTTTTTTTTTTTTTTTTTTTTTTTTTCTTTTTTTTTTTTTTTTTCTTTTTCCTCAGGTCCCTGGAAAATTTGGTTTTTCAAGACAAGTTTTCTCTGTGTAGCTTTGCACCTTTCCTGGAACTCACTCTGTAGACCAGGCTGGCCTCGAACTCACAGAGATCCGCCTGGCTCTGCCTCCCAAGTGCTGGGATTAAAGGCGTGCGCCACCACTGCCCGGCTCTTTCTTTCTTTTCATAGACACTTTTATATATGTGTTTTGTGTGTGTGTGTGTGCGCGTGCGTGTGTGTGTGTGTGTGTGTGTGTGTGTGTGTGTGTGTGTATGTGTGTGTGTGTGTGTGCCCAAGGAGGACGCAGGAAGGTTTCAACTTCTCTAGAGCCAGAGTTCCAGTGGTTGTGAGCCACCCTGTGAGTGCTAAGAATGGAACTCAGGTCCCTGGAAAAGTAACACATGCTCTTAACCACTGAGCCATCTCTCCAGTCCCCCACAGCTTCTTTCTTACATTTATTTCTTTAAAACACAGAACGCCCCGGCCCCGGACTTTAGAATCACCATTCTGTTATCCATCTCACCAAATCTATGACCTCACCAGTGAAACCGCTACCCTGATACACCACTTGTTCTGAAAATTAAACCAAATGCCATAGTTAAATGCCTGGGACGGTGATTTTTCATTAAATGGAAATGCGTAGCTCTCTTCCTCCTGTGAGGACAGGCTGATGCCACCTTCTGTGTGAGACATTGTCTCGCTCCAGTGGTGGGCTTATTACTGGGCATTCTTAATGCATTTTACTTAAAATAATAAGTCATCCTGTTTTGTGTCACCCACTGGGCCGAGCCCTCCTATGAAGGACGGAGACAAGCTCTCCTTCGCCCCGTCTCCTGGAGTGTGGGCGACAAGACAGCTAAGTGCTCCTTAAACATTCATGAGCGCACTGATGAGGACAGCGTTGCCACTGTGGCTTTGCTTTCGGAAGTGTGGCCAGCTGCCAAGTCGCCTTCCCAGCTCCCAGGACATAATACTTCTGGGAATCAGGAATTGTCTGATGGGGTGTGACCTGATTTGCAGCAGGACAGGGACTCAGCGGGTGAATCTCAGCCGCCGGCCAAAGGCCTTGTGATAGACTGCTCTGAGTCCAGTCTTTGTTTTCCCTAGTGACCTACAAGAGGAGTTCATCTCTCCGTGCGGAGCCTGCCGACAGGTCATGAGAGAGGTAAGAGCTTGGTTCCTCCCTGCAAAGCAAGCCTGAGGTCTCTGAGGGCCCACACCAGACTGCCAGTGTGAACAGTTACTGTCCGGGCTACTCAGCTGGTTGACTCCCGAGGCCTTCCTGGGTTTACGTGAGTCACTGGAAATAACCCCTTTTCTCTGTTGTTGATGCCAGGCATTGAGCTAGCTCTGGGGATAAGCCAGGCCAGGCTTGCCCTCACTGAGCTTCGAGCAGCTGTGGGAAAATACAGGAAGAGAAGTCGGGGGACAGAGGGGCAGCAGAGGACAGAGAACAATGAACTCCAGCCTGCAGGCCAATCCCAGCGTGCTTTTTGATTGTAGATAAGTCTGGTAGGGGTACGGCTATGCCCAGTCGCTGCTGCATTGGCGGCGGCCACTCTGGCCCTGTGGTAGCAGGGCTGAGCAGTTACAGGAAGGCCACATAGCCTGGGAACCCCAAATACTTCCTATTTGTCCTTTGTCAGCAAAAACTTTGCCAGCTTCTGCTCCAGGTGGCTCTAGAGAAGGAGAATTCTAGACAGAAGGACCGGCAGGTTTCACACCAGCCCAGATGTTTGCTGTGTGATGAACAGCAGAGGGGCAAAGGGCAGTGGTGGGAAGAGCATGGGATGGAGGATCTCAGGCATGGGCTAGGGCCGGCTCACACACTGTACCCACCAGGGAACAGAGGGCATGTTTATTCCAGAATAAAGGGAACCAAGTTATATGCTTAAAAAGGACAAAAATGAGGCTGGCGAGATGGCTCAGAGGTTAAGAGCACTGGCTCCTCTTCCAGAGGTCCTGAGTTCAATTCCCAGCAACCACATGGTGACTCACAGCCATAAATAGTGAGATCTGGTGCCCCCTTCTGGCCTGCAGGCATACATGCCAGCAGAACACTGTAAACATAATAAATAAATCTTTAAAAAAAAAAAAAAAGTGTACACTGACCAGAAATGGAAAGTCAGGGGAAAAAATGACAAAAATGGCAAGTTTTACCTAATGTGTATTTTACTACTGGTTTTGGGAAATCAAAAATGATTTGAACGGCGGGCTGGCTGGCTGGTTGGTTTTGCTGTCCTAGGGATAGATGGAACCCAGGACCCGGTATGTGCTAGACAAATACTCTACACCGAGCTATGGCCCATCCCTGACCATGGGTACTCATTCAGACCCAGGGGAGCTTCTGATGTTAATGTGTGCATTGGGGGATTGAGTCAGGAGGACTTAACTATTCTCAGAGAAGCCTGTGCCCTCTATAATCTCCCCAAATGAAAGCCACAAGCCCAGAGAGTCCCAAGCATGGCCCTTGAGCTGCAGCTTGCTATGAGAATACTCAGAACCTGGCAACTCCATCAGCCCCACCCTAGCTCAGGATAGAAACAGCTGTCATCATTTTTTTTTTTTCCGAGACAGGGTTTCTCTGTACAGCCCTGGCCATCCTGGAACTCACTCTGTAGACCAGGCTGGCCTCGAACTTACACAAAGATCCACCTGCCTCTGTCTCCCAAGTGCTGGGATTAAAGGCGTGCGCCACCACTGCCCGGCTAGCTGTCATCATTTTTATCTCCATTAGCATCAAAGGAGAGTGACCAGTCCATGAGGGGCTGGTATCAATGGCAGCCAAAGCTGACTCCAGACTCCCTGCCCCTCTCACTGCCTCTGCCTCCTACATCCACTCCTGGGCCACATGCACAGGGAAGTCTGTGGGGTCTTGCCACAGGTGGGCGTGTGCTGCCCGTTCTGGGAGCATTCCTGCTTTGGAACTCTCACTGGGAGAAGGGCAGTTTGGCTTGTTTATCTGTCTTGTGTTTCCCAGCTCTGCACTTCACAGAGCTCATCTCCCAAGTCCAGATGGAGAAGCCACCCCAGACGCATTTCATTCCCACAGTGAATTTCACCTCACCACAGGGGTGGTGAGCACAGCTGCTTAGCGCAGTGACCGTGTCTGAGGAATCTATCAGCATGCACCAAATCTCTGGCTCCCAAGACCCCAACTTGACCCATTTGCTTATGGCCATTTTCTCCAAACAGATTAGATGTTGGCAAAGGGGAGAGAGAGACAGAGACAGAGACAGAGACAGAGACAGAGAGCAAAGAAAAATATCTGGAGGGGAGAGGGAAACATGAAACCAAATGTGAACAGTGAGCCATGGGCTTGGGAACCAGGAACCTGGCATCTAAACCCACCTACATCTAGCTCACATCCTTAACCTCAGACACAACCTGCCAAGCAGGAAAATTTTCTCCCTTGAAACCTTAATTCTGAAAACCCCCAAAGATTGATAGTGTCTGGTAACAGCTCAGTGATTCAGACAGATGTGTGGAAGAACAGGAGGCCATGGACCAGCCTTGGCTGGCAGCCCACACATCAGTCACGATGCCACAGCCTCTGTGACCTGGGCACCTACTAAGTGCCAGGATGTGTGAATCTCACCATGCCTGCCAGGAAGAAGCTGGGTCTGTCCACTTCATCTCTATCACTGACTTAACTCTCCATCTACCCACCCCCACCCCAATACCCTTTTCTAAGCACCTCATAGACAGTGAATCCCAGAGGACCCACAGCTAGGTGGGGTGTGGGAGAAAGTTCTGAAGATGTGTTCATCTTTGCTGATGTATTAGTTACTTTCCTAATGCTGTGATAAATCACCAAATAGTTATTTGGGGCCTATGGCTCCAGAGGGTGAGGGTCCATCATGGGAGGGACAGTAGATGGCAGGTATGGTGGCCGGAGCTGGAAGCTGAAGGCTCACATCTAGAACAGTAAGCAGGAAACAGTGAGTGTGCTGGAAACCATGGATTCTGAAACCTCAAAGCCTGCTACCAGTGGCACTTACGGCAAGGCGACACTCCCTAAACCTCCCCAAACAGGCCTACCAGCTGGGAACCAAGTGTCCAGATGAGACACCACTTCCAAACCACCACAGCCGACTTGATGCCGCTAAGCCTCAGTTTCTTCAACAGTAGAAGGAATACAATGATAGCAACCACCTCCACGGGTAGATAATGATGCTATACTGCAAACAGTATGTTGAGAGTTGTCAAACAGACACAAACTCCTCCTGGAATGAGGCACAAAGGTGAACCTGTAAGGGGCACTAGATGCTGGCTGTCAGTGTCATTGAAGAAGGAAGCCTAGCTCTGGGGCATAGAGTTTTTTAAATTTATTTTTAATTATGTCTGTGTGTCTGTGGGGGTGTGTGTGCATTCCAACACAGTTGCCCACAATGGCCAGAAACATCAGATCTGGAGCCGGAGTTACAGGAAATTGTGAGCTTCCCAGTGCAGGAGCTGGAAATCAAACTTGGCTCCTCTGCGAGAGTACTGTGCTATAACCACTGAGCCATCTCTCCAGCCCAAGGTGGAGGTATTTCAACAGCGGCTAGGAAGATGGCTCATTTGTGTGCAACCTTGAGGACCGGAGTTTGCATCCCCAGAAACCCACGTAACTGCAAGGTGGTCTAGGCAGACGCCTGCAATCCTAGTCTTTGAAGTCAGAGACGGGATCTCCAGAGCAAGCTGGCTGGACCAGCCCTGTGTGTGAGCTCTGGGTTTGATGGAGAGACCCTGCCTCAGTGAATAAGATAGAAGAGCCATAGAGGATGATTCGAGACCCAACCCTTGAGTTTCCACATGCATGTTTTCCCATGTGTGCCCCCCCCACGTGCATACACACACATGTATTCCACACATACATGAAAATGGAGAAAAGGTATTAGTTTTACGAAAGCTCTTGGGGGCATCCCCTAGGGAATGCTCATGGCCAGTTGACAACAGGCCATGGACTGTGCTGTTGACCTGTGCTTTTCCCGTGATTCCTCCTCAGGCTCTATGAACCAGGTGTAATTATTGTTACTCACATTTGACAGGAGAGGAAACTGAGGCACAGAGGACCAGTAGACAGAAAACAGTAGAGTCGGATTCAAACCCATGCCCTCAGTCCCCTGGCCTCTCACACAATTTTGCTCTCTTTTCCAGTTTGGCACCGACTGGGCCGTGTACATGACCAAGCCAGATGGCACATACGTAGTCAGGACAGTCCGGGAGCTGCTGCCAGCCTCATTTGGGCCTGAAGACCTGCAGAAGGTTCAGTGAAGCTAAAGAATAAAATGCCTGCCTGTGTGGGCCTGGGTTCCCTACCTAAGGGCCAGGTCCTGGAAGGTTTCATAATGACGCTGTCCCTGGCTGGGCCTGGAGACACCTGCCACCTGGGTGGTCCCAAATGGCTAGGCAAGGGTGACCTTGATTCACACACACCACAGTCTCCCCTAGAGTGATGGAAGCTATCGCTCAGCCTGGGCCAAAGCCTGCATCCTCCTGGAGACTTGGATCACTCCACCCCACCTCTCCCTCCTGCAGGCCCTGACATTCCAGGCCTGGCCTGCCTCCCTGCCAGCCTCTCAAGGTGCTGTCCTGTTCCGTGTGACTTTTCTGATTATAAACCACAGAACATCCTGACTGAGAACCTGTTTTTGCTTTTAGTCCCTGTATGCAGCTCTTAGGGGGTGGTTCGTCTCGTGGGGCGGGTTTAGTTGTTTTCTTCTGGCAGAGGATATAGGTGATTCCCAGTGCACCTCTCTAAGTGGCACCTGAAGTCAGAGGCTCCTTGCCCCTGTGTTCTTGGGTAGGAGGCCTGTAGGCAGGGTTTGATTCCAGGAGCCCACTTGCTATAGTATGGACACGGGATGGAAGCTGGGTCATTGGGGGTGTGTCCCAGAAGGACATGGAGGTATCCAGACTTCCTCTTCCTCCTCCTCCACTTCCTAGCTATGAGGTGAGCTGGTCTTTGCCACACATTCACAATGATATGCACCTCCCCAACCAGAGGCTGAGAGTCAAGGGGCCCCCAGCCAGAGCCCCCCAAACTAAGCCCAAATAAACCTCTCCTCTTCACAAGTTGATTCTCTCAGATATTTGTTACAGGGCAGAAAGCTGACTGACACACCATTTCTAGGGGCTGGTTTGGGCTCAGTAGAGACCTGAGTCCCGATGTCAGTAGTCGGGCTACCAATTCACAAATAATGACTTGGGGACTTTATATTATGAAAGTTCGGCCTCAGCTTAGGCTTGTTTCTAACTAGCTCTTATAACTTAAATTAACCCATTTTTATTTATCTACGTGCTGCCACCCACATGGCTCATGGCTTTTACCTCTCTCATCCTGTGTGTCCTCAGTGTCTGACTGGCAACTCTCACACATCTAGATTCCTCCTCCTCTTCCTTTCTCTCCCCAGAAATCCCGCCTATATCTCCTGCCTAGCTATTGGCCGTTCAGCTTTTTATTACACCAGTCACAGCAACACATCTTCACGCAGTGCACACATATCCCACAACAGCCACCCACTGCCACAGCTGTAACGGGCACAGTGTAAAGGGAAGCGTGGGCAAGGTAGAAAAGATAGCTCTCGGGACCCACTCTTTTGTACAACTCTTCGTTTTCAGTGCTCAGTGGTTCTGGGAGTTGGCCGTCACCTCTCTTTTTAGGTCATGGGGCAGAGTAGCTGAGAGCTTGCTTTACAGCCATGGCAGAGCTCAGCAGAAAATCCAGATCCCTCGGGGCGGTGGTGGAATCCCAGCACTCGGGAGGCAGAGGCAGGCGGATCTCTGTGAGTTCGAGGCCAGCTGGGACTACATAGGGAGTTTTCAGGCCAGCCAGGGTGACATAATGAGACCCTGTCTCAACCAGAAGGAAAAGAAAGGTCCGGATCCCTTGATCCCACAGTGACCTGGAAGCTATGCACTCTGCTGAGGGTTTTGACATGCATGAACTCCCTGCACCCTCACTATCAAAACCATAAGTGGTTTTGCTTTTAGTTTATCAATAAACACATCAAACATCAGAGAGGTTAAGTCATTGGCCCAAAGTCAAACAGCTGAAAGGTGGCAGAGCCAGAATGTGAGTCGGCTCTGTCTGGTTCTTCGAGGCTTTTCCCCATCCTCCCACAGCCAGAACTGTTTACTGAGTGTCTTTTGGATGTCAAATATCCTGAATTCTGCAGAGAGAACAATGTAGAAGAAACAGTCTGCTCTTGAGAAATGCTCAGTGTGAAGAGAGAGAGAGAGCAGAAAGATTTAATGCACAGGCATGCACACCATGACCAGGAAGGGACAGGGATGAACACCATGACCAGGGCGAAACAAGCATGTACACTAACCAGAGAAGGACTGGCTGCTTTGTGCGCGCGTGCGCACGCACGCATGCACGCACGCACGCACGCGCGCGCGCGCACACACACACACACACACAGAGGCACACACGCATGCGTGCACTGAAAAATAAAATACAATGTTTAAATAAAGTTTGTGTTTTGGATTAAACAACCAGGTTGCATGGTTTGGTGCAAGTCCTTTCATTATTCTGAGACTCCATCTCCTCATTTGTAAATGGGACTGTTGTGAGGGCCTGAATGAAATCATACAAAATTAATCCCAGTGTCCTAGCTGGGGTTTCTGTTGCTATGATAGAACAGCCTGTCCAAAAGCAGCTTGGGGAGGAGGGGGTTTAGTTCATCTTACACTTCCACATCACAGTCCATCCCATTGAGGGAAGTCAGGACAGGCACTTGAGCAGGATCCTGGAGGCAGGAAAGCTTGCTACCCACAGCTTGCTCAGCCTGCTTTCTTGTACAACCCAGGACCAACCTGCCCACAGCAATCATTAATCAATAAACACCCTGCATACTTGACTACAAGCAATCTGATGGAGACAATTTCTCAATTGAGGTTGCTCTTCCCTGGTGGCATACACCTTTAGTCTTAGCTCTAGGAGAGCAGAGGCAGGCAGATATCTGTGAGTTCAAGGCCAGCCTGGTCTACATAGTTTCAGGACAGCCTAGACTACAGAGAGAGACCTGTCTCAACAAACAAACAAAACTAACTGGGACACCCAGCACTGGGGAGGCTGAGGCAGAAGAGTCATGGAAAGTTCAAGGTCAGCCTGGCAACAGAGTGAACGTGTTAAAATCAACAGCCCAGTATCAGGTCCTCAGTAAGAAGTCACCAAGTGTCAGCTGTTTGCCTCAAAGGGGAAAGATTTTGGTCCTTTTAGAATGAATATTGCAATCAGGCAATAGTCCTTACAACCAATTATTTGATTCTCTCTCTCTCTCTCTCTCTCTCTCTCTCTCTCTCTCTCTCTCTCCAAGGTCTCATGTCGCCCAGGCTGGGCTCAAACTCACTCTGTAGTCAAAGACAACCTTGAACTTCTGACCCTCTTGCCGCTCCTCCAAATGCTATGACTCCAGGCGTACACTATGGTGCCCAGTTGTGTGGGGTGCTAAGGCCGTGTGCATGCTAAGTGTACACTCTAGCCACTGAGCCACATGCCGGCCCGTGATTCCCTTAACTCTACGGTAACAGCTCTGTGACGGTGCTGGGACACAGCAGGAGACAAAATGAAGTCCCTACCTTCCCAGAGCTCAGTCTCATGGTATTTCATGTCAGTCGAGGGGAAGACAATGTCAGGGGACAGATGGCAGAGAGCTCCCCAGAGAAGACAGCCATATTTCAGCCAGGGGTTAAGAAAGGTCAAGACAGGTCTGCCAGTTAGGAGCATACAAAAGATTGTTCCGTGAGGCTCTGGGGGTTTGGGGTGGGTAAAAGACAAGGCACAAATACAGGCAAGGCACTTCATGAAAGCAGGCATTACTCAACGGAAGCTTCCAGAAATTAGTTGAACGGTATCCCTTCGGAAGAGCTCTAGTTTCTGGCCCAGGAGAGGCTGGGATGTTAAAACTCAAGCATTTTCACTTGGCAACTAGCTGCGCAGCCCACGCTGACGAGCCGAGTTTTCAGAGCCCCACATGCTCTATTGTTCAGCGTGCCAGTGTCTTCAGAACCCTAAGGCACAGTCCCAGATTCTGGTGGAAACAAAGAGAAGCGTGTGTGTCGCCTCTGCTCTTGCCAGCTGCCGCCTGCCTCCTTCAGCCCCACGATGCTTGAGGATTTCCTCTGGGCAGGAACAAGGTCACAACTACAATGACAGACACTAGCGGTACACAGTGCCCATGTCTCAGAAGAAAGCCACAGTTCATGAACAAGAAGCTGGGTGTCGTGGTGTGGGCCCGGAATCTTAGCTACCGGGAGGCTCACTTAGGAGGAACATGAGTTCAAGGCCAGTCTGGGTTATATGGTGATTTGAGAGCCAGCCTGGGAAATTTAGTAAGACCCCACCTGAAGAAGAAAGATAAGGGCTAAAGATTTGGCTCAATGGTTAAGAGCATTTAGCATGCACTGCTCTTGCAGAGGACTGGGGTTCAGTTCTCCGCATCTACATTAAGCGGCTCACGCCTGCTTGTAACTCCAGATCCAGGGATCCAACACTCTTTTCTGGGTTTCATAGGCACCCATGCACATGGGATGCACATAATGTCACACAGGAGCATGCATATATACAGAAATAAAAATAAATAAGAAGGTCGGGCGGTGGTGGCACACGCCTTTAATCCCAGCACGTGGGAGGCAGAGGCAGGAGGATCTCTGTGAGTTTGAGGCCAGCCTGGTCTACAAAGTGAGTTCCAGGAAAGGCGCAAAGCTACACAGAAAAACCTGTCTCAAATAAATAAAAAAATAAATAAATAAACAAATAAATAAATAAAAAGTAATGAGGCAGGTGGATCTCTGTGAATTTGAGGCCAACCTGATCTACACAGTGAGTTCCAGGACAGCCAGGGCTATGTAGAGAGATCTTGTCTATAAATAAATAAATAGATAAATTGTTTTGTTTAAGGGCTAGGGACATAACTCAGTGGCAGAGTACTCACCTAGCATGTGCAAGGCTCCAACTTCAATCCACAACATTGCAAAAAAGAATGATGGGCTGGTGGGGGGTGGGGGGTAAGGAAGAAGAAACAGAGCTGGGGATGTAGCTCAGTGGTAGAGTACTTGTCTAGTATGTGTGAGGCCCTGGTCATTCCCACCATCACAAAGAGAGAGGGTGGAGAGAAAGATCATAGAGACAGATGATAGATAGATAGATAGATAGATAGATAGATAGATAGATAGATAGATAGTAGATACATGATAGATTATAGATAGATGATTGATGATAGATAATAGGTAATAGATGATAGATTATAGACAGATGATAAATCGATGATAGACAAATGACAGGTAGGTAATAGATGATACAGATTCTAGATTATGATAGATAACTGATAGATGGTAGATAGTTAGAAATAGATAATGATGATAGATGATAGATTAATGATAGGTAGCTAGCTTTACTGAGTCTCAGACATGCTCATTTCACAAGTGATTACATGAACACAGAGGCTGAACTAGAAACTGTTGATGTTTGATGAAAAACGTAAGAGGGGAAAAATTAAAAGCTCTACACGTGCACAGGAAAATATAGGGCACAGGGGTTCTATCAGCTCCCTGCCACTCTGTGAAAATCGCCCTGGGACAGCAAGCATGTATTATCTCAGTTTCTCAGGGTCAGGATTCTGAGCTGAGCTGAGTCTTCGGCTCTCTCGAAAGGCTTCAGAGAGGGTGTGAGCCTGGGTTGCCATGTCATCTGAAGACTAGATTGGTGCAGATCTGCAAAGCTGACACACACAGCTAATGACAGGATTTGGTTCCTCACGAGCAGCTGCTGTTGTGACTGGGTTCCTTGTTCTTGTAGGGCAGTTAGCTCATGGCAGCTGGGTTCTCTTGGAATAAGCAACTGAGAGGAGCTGAGAAGCACAGAAAGCTGAATCTCTCTGTGGGCCACATACTGTATATTTCCATGCCACTGTTGGTGACAACTTTTTTTTTTTTTTTAGTTTATTTATTTATTATGCATACAGTGTTCTGCCTGCATGTGTGCCTGAAGGCCAGAAGAGGGCACCAGATGATTGTGAGCCAGCATGTGGTTGCTGGGAATTGAACTCAGGACCTCTAGAAGAGCAGCCAGTGCTCTTAACCTCTGAGCCATCTCTCCAGCCCCTGGCTGATGACAACTTAAAGGAGGAAGAGTCTATTAACTTCTGATCTCAGAGGTCAACTGTATTGCGATGAGGAGGACCCAGTGAGGCTGAGCAGGTGACTGCTGCGGTGGTCAGGGAACAGACAGGGAACACTCCTGCTCAGCTGGCTTTCTCCCTCCCCCCTTTCACTCTGTGAAGTCCCCAGCCCCTGGGAGAGTAGTGAGTCTTCCCTCCTCACTTAATCCTCTCTGGACACACCTTCACGGACACCTAGAGGTGAGCTTCACCTGCATGCTTCTAAACTCGTAACGTTAACAATGAAGATTGATCACACCTCCAACTGTTTCCACACATCCTATGCTGGCAGTGATTCCCTGAGGCCCAGTCCCTATCCTTTGTGCTCACACAGGGCCATAAATACCAGGCCCTGGGCATTCTAAAAATACAGGTGTTGAAAATGTACGTGGGCAAGGAAAAGAAAAGGAGACAAGAAAGGATACCGGTGGCAGGAGGGTCAACAGAAGCAAGCATGGCTGGCCCTGTGCGGGAGTCCACCTGACTGCAAAGGAAACCATGCGTTCCAAGACAGGGAGGCTGTGGCATGGCCAGCCTAGCCCCTGAAATAGCTCTCTTCTAAATCAGGAGTTTCACAGCTGCAAGTGCAGCTCCATCAGAAGAATGCTTATCTATAGGCACCAGGCTCTGGGTTCTCTCCTCATAGCCATGTAAAACAGCTGATGTAAGGCTTCCCAGCACTGGAGAGGATCAGAAGTTCAAGGCCATCCTCTAATACATACAATATGAGATCTGCATGGGCTACATGAAACCCTGTTTCAAGAAAAAAAATGGGGTTAGGGAAAAGCAGTAGCAATGTAGGGGAAACTGCGGTGATATATTGTGTACCCCAATATCTTGTGTACCCTAATAAACTTACCTGGGGATCAGAGGTCAGACAGTGGTGGCACACACCCTTAATCTTATCACTAGGGAGACAGAGATCCATCTCTGTGAGTTCAAGGCCACATTGGGAACACAGCCAGGTGTAATGGCACACACCTTTAATCCCAACGCTTGAGATCTCATGCCTTTGCTTGGGAAGCACACACACCTTTAATCCCAGGAAGTAATATGGCAGGACACAGAAAGGTATATAAGGCATGAGGAAACAGAAAATCACTTTCTTTTTTTTTTTTTTTTTCTTTTTCTTCTTTTTTTTTTTTTTTTTTGGTTTTTGAAGACAAGGTTTCTCTGTGTAGCTTTGCGCCTTTCCTGGAACTCACTCTGCAGCCCAGGCTGGCCTCAAACTCACAGAGATCCACCTGGCTCTGCCTCCCGAGTGCTGGGATCAAAGGCGTGCGCCACCACCGCCCAGCCCAATCACCCTCTCTTTTAGTGGAGGATTTTGTAGGGGTAAGAACTAGTGGCTTGCTCTCTACCTCTCTGATCTTTCAGGATTTACTCCCAATATCTGGCTCTGAGTTTTTTATTAATAAGACCGTTTAGCAATTTGTGTTACAGGAAACTATTAAAAAATAGCTCAAAAGTAAAATTTCGTTGCCTCTGGGCTAGAGGCAAGGCTTGGGGAGGGTTGGGACTGGAGACAGCTGCCACATTTTTCATGATGTAGCAGAGAAAGTCCACTGAAGGTTTGTATTCCCAGAAGACTTTCAAACAAAGGCTGGGGACCCAGATCGCCTTTCATTGGGTACCAGGGAAGCCAGGTTTAAACACCACAGCCCCTGTTCTTAAAGAACTCACATGTTACACAGGAAGAGAGAAAGAGCTTCCAGTCCATTCCAGAGAAAGTCAAGGGAGGTTTCGGGGCCCCTGAATGTGAATGGAGACTTGGAGAAGTAGATTTGACCATCGGAATCAGAGAGATGACTGGGGAACAGCAAATGATCCTAGTATTGCTGGGCCTTAAAGGGAAGGAGAGGGACAGAAAGATGCCGGATAAATAGTGAAGAACACTCTGTGCCTAGACGAGGATCTTGGACTTTGTTCTAAGAGCAATAAGCCAGGACAGAAAGCCTGGAGAGGACTTTGCAGCAGGTGGCACAGCTGTGTTTTTTCCATGAGTCGTCGTTACAGGGCAGCCAAAAATGAACAGCACAAACCACACACAGCTGAACTTCTCAACAATATGGCGTCTCCCTGTCCCACTGCCCATCATGTCTCCGTCTTGGCCCAGGCACCATGGTGATGCTTCCTCCCTGTGAAATGTCACAGTCCGTCCACTGTGTTCTGATGGTAACCTCTAAGGCCTCCAGCCAAGGAGTTTTAGGGGGCAGGATTTTGACCTGGTCTCAGCTTTGCTCTGTCAACAGTTCCAGCAGCCTGCCAGCCCCCGCAACACCCCCCCCCACCCCCCGAGTTCACAGATAGCGTTTCTGAAATGGGCTGTGGTTAGAGGACATTGCTGCTTTGGGAAAATGTGTCCATCCCTGCCAGGAGGGGACAGAGCGATGAGCTGGTGAGTCAGTGCCAAGGGATGCTGTCCGGAAAGGACAGGACAAACGCACTCAAAGGTTGTTTTTTTTTTTTTTTTTCAACTCTTGCCTTTTCCATTTTTCCATTAGCATCGGCTTTTCCCCTCATGTCCTTTGGGAGAAGGTTAAACGATGCTGCTTAGGAATATTATGTACTTTACCAAAACTCAGATGTCCTTTGTGCATGGAGGGAGCGTGTTGTGCAGACACAGGATGCCCGCGGCAGGGAAGTAGACCGGAGACGGATCCAGTGGCCTCACCAGCACCCTTTCTGTCCTCTCGTTCTTGTCTCTGAGCAGATCAAAACTAATCTGGCACATAGCTGCTGTCTGATGTGCTGTGGATGAGCGGCTGTCTCGTATAGAATATTAAACCTGCAATGTAAGCAGGATTCTCCACAGAAGGCCATGTCCCACATCCCCATTTTGACCTTCTTGGGTATCAGTGCCAAGCTGGGGAGACGTTATAGGGAACTGGGGATTAGCCACCTCTGTGACTCTTAGTGCCACAGAAAGGTTTCCATCACAGGACAAATGGGGGCTGGGAAGATGGCTTATTGGGTAAAGTATTTGCTGTACAAACATGACCTGAGTTCGAATCCCAATGCCTACATAAAAGCTGGGTGCAGCAGTGCATGTCTGTAAGCCCAGCATTGAGAGTGGAGGGGCAGAGACAGGCAGATCCCAAACTCACCAGCCAGTCGCTCTAGGCAAATGGGTGTGCTTCAAGCTCAGTGAGGGACCATGTCTCAAAAATAAATAGATAAACATTGTGGACAGCAAAAGAGGAGAATACTTGATGTTGGCCTCTCGCCTCTACATGCACAGAGAAGCACATAGCTCCTCATAAATCTAAAAAGAAAATAGAAGAGAGGTGAGGAGGGTTGGAAGAAAGGTACCTCCTGGGCCCCTATATAGATGACAGGTGAAGAGCACAGAGGTCCTCAGGCCCTGCCAGGAGCTATGTGCAGACATTACCTTTCTATACAGATCTCTGCCCAGGAATCAGGCTTCATGCTGTGCTTGGCCCAGACCTGTCAGAAGCAGACTTCCCCTAAGAAGGAGACGTGAGCACATCCAATTTACAGCAGCAGGCTAATTAACATTAGTCTGGAGAATTCATTTCCAGCAGGCGGGTTACCTATCCCAGTTAGTGAGACTGCCTGCAGCTTAGAAGAACAAATCCCGAGGCTTATAACAAACGCACTCCTGCACTCCAAAGGATGCCCTTCTCAGGCTAAGGACTCATCACCAGCCTCATGGAAAAGGATTATGTTACAGGAGATTAGAAAACAAATCCTGCTGGGGATGGAGCTGAGCGGGTAGAGAGCTAGCCTATCGCAAATGAAACCCCGGATTTGATCCTCAGTGCTGCATCCTGTAGCTGGGTGTGATAGCGTATCCTATAACCCCAGTACTGAGGAGGTGGCCCACCACCAAATTCTTACTGAAATAATGTACTCAGGGTCTGGGGCTCAGTGTAGAGCATGTTACAGGAGGCAGCGAGGAGAACAGAAATTGCACTGCACAGATCCGAGTGTACAGTGATCGACATGAGTTCATCACATGGGCACACAGGTCATGAAAGAGGTCACCAGCACTCAGTGTCCTGACTCCTAACACTACAGATCAGTCTCACTGCCTTTGAACATTATGTAAATTGAATAACGTTTGTCCTTTTATTTATTTATTTTTCAAGACAGGATTTTTCTGTGTAACAGTTCTGGCTGTCCTGGAACTTGATCTGTAGACCTCAAGGCTGGCCTCAACTCAGAGATCCACCTACTTCTGCCTCTCGAGTGTCACCACACCTGGCTGGAATGAACTCCCCCCACACACACACCAGACAGGGTTTCTCTGTAGCTTTGGAGCCTGTCCTGGAAACTCACTCTGTAGACCAGGCTGACCTCGAACTCACAGAGACCCACCTGTCTCTGCCTCCCGAGTGCTGGGATTAAAGGCGTGCACCTCCACCACCCTGGCTGGCCTGAACTCTCTATGTGGGCCACCATACCCAGTACTCTGAACCTTCTTAAGGAGCATATGTATGCATTCTGTGAGTCTACAAGTAAGTGTGAAACTACTGGGTTCTCATCTGAATATCTAAAGGTACATATCTTATATACACATACTTTGTACCTACCATTCAAATTTGGACCCCTTGGCAGTTGCCTGATTTGTATAGGTAAACTTCACACACACACACACACACACACACACACACACACACACACACACACACATATATACAAACAAGTTTGCTTTGCAAACATAAGACCTTAAGTTAGATCCCTGGACCTCAGGGTTTTTGTTGTTGTTGTTTTGTTTTATATGCATGGTTTTCCTACATATATGTCTGTCCACCACTTGTGTACCTGGTGCCTGAGGAGGCCAGGAGACAGTGTTGGATCCCCTGGAACTGGAGTTACAATATGTGGGTGCTGGAAATCAAACCTGGGTCCTCTGGAAGAGCAGCAGCCGGTGCTCTGAATGGATAAGCCATCTCTCCAGCCTCCTGGGATTTTTTTTTTTTTAATCTGGAAAGCTGAGTGTGGGGGTACACGCCTTTAATTCTAGCCTTTAATTCCAGCACTCAGTAGGCATAAATTGTGGCTTTTGGTCAAGATTTGCCTCTGAGTCCTAAGAAGTTCTGGAACCTGCGACCTGTACAGGAACATGAGGGCACTTGGGGGTGGGGGAGAAGAGAAAATGCCCTCAACAGCCCAGGCAGCTTGATCTTCAACCTCGGCTCTAATACCTGCATGCAATCTGAAAACACAGCACTCTTTTATCTACAAAATTGGCACTCTTCTATCATTGGTGGGGAAGTTAA
>CABHPH010157929.1:0-45422 GCA_902168325.1 Peromyscus nudipes
TAAAAGCTGTGCAGGGCCTTGTGACTCCCTTCACTCTGTCCAGGAGTGAAGGCTTCAATCCCAAGTAGAGGTTCTCTCTGGGAGCTCTGCGGGCTCTGAGTAGGTCTTTAGCAAGCATCTATGAGAGCCTGTTTCATCTGCTCCCAAGTTTTAGATGGACCATTTCTGCAGTAAATGGACCATTTCTGCAGTAGATGGACCATTTCTGCAGCTGTCAAAAGCACTCACACAGCCGTGTTCCAGAAGGCCCAGTGTCTCGATAGCAAAATCAAAAGCGTCCTCACGTACTCAATCACCCAGATTCTGGCAGGCAGGAAATGCAAACACCTACCTCGATCATTATGGGTCATTTTCCTGTTCTAAAGAAGAGGTTCACTGCCCCTGATGTAGCTCACACCAGCCTAGCCCATTATGTACTTTACTGCAGTCAAATCATTTTCCAAGAGGAAAGGCATTCACTTTAACAAGTTTACCATCCGAGCCCCCACTCAGCAAATATTCGAGTTTCTTATCAGTTCTAATGCACCGCCAGGAAGAGTGGAAGGGGCCAGCTTCCCGAATCCTGCCATTCAGAACAGCTTAACCCAGGAAGTGGTAGGAGAGTGAGGCCAGCAAGCACAGGGGATGGTTTAGGAACCCGAGACTCTACTTGGCTTGCACTGTGCATACATCTCTCTCCTAACAGTGTGCCTGGCAACCTGTCAGCAACCTAGGACCTCCACCTGCCTCATGCTGCATGTAAACTCCCCATAGCAACACCCGAAGGCTTTCTTTCTTCCGTGTGTGTACCAACAAGACCCTGGGAATGCCTGAATCAGACCTCAACCACAAGAAGGCAGCTGTCACGAGGAGTTTTCAGAGCTATGAGGAAAACCAGGGCTCCAGTGCCTGTGAATCAAACTTCTGCCCACCTGGGTTGCCTCCCGGGCTGGTGACTGACAGACTCAGACCATGACCTTCCCATCCACAAGCTTCTAGATCTGAGAGCCTTTCCCCCACGCTCCTCGCTCCTCGGGAGCCTCACAATTGCTGAGCTGCCTTAAATGAAATGCCTAGCTGGATAGTTGTCCCCCAGGGTGTTAGGTTAATTGTGGTCATTGTTCATGGCCTCTGTTCCTTGCGGCTGTTTTATTTAGGATTTCATAAAATATGTAGATGTTTGTTCCAAAAATGGCCTCCTGCTAAGGATGTCCAGGGACCAGGTTGTGGAGAAGGCTGTGAGCTGTCGGCTGCTAGCTGAACTGGAATAGTCTTCTGAGGCGGAGGTTTCCAGTCTTCAGCCAGTCTGTTCAAGAGGAATTTGCAGCACACAGCCAGATGTTGGTTTGCTGGCTGTGACATGGGAAAATCCCAGAGGCCCTTGGGATTTTTTTTAAGGAGTGCATGGTAGGTGGGAAATCTGACCAGAGAGCTACATTACAGGGGCCTTGAAGACCCCTGCCCCACCTAGCCACCAACAGATGTACAGAGATTCCACATTCTGCCTCACAGCTGCTCTCCTAATCTTCCTACCCGACCTGTCCCCAGCCTGCTCTCCTCTGGGTAGTCAGCTTATATCACCCACACCAAAAGACAGAAAGCACTCTCCAGCCAGGCCATTTCCTCGAATTGCATCTCTGAACCCCTTTCCATGAGCTTCCACCCCCAGAGGAACCAGCCAGGAAGCTGGGATGAGTTTTCCCATCCACCTGGTAAACAAGCTCCAACCCCTTCTCACTTGGGGCATCCATGGAGTACACTGGAGGCTGAGTTAAGGGAGGAATAGGTAGCCTGCTAAGAACTGAGAAATAAGTTCCAGAAGTATCTGGGAATCACTAGCACTAGGAACAGAGTCTGTACAGTGGGTTTTTTCCCCTCCGGGGGCTAAGGCCCCCAGTTTCTTGGAGTGAGAAGTTCTCAGTCTGGGAAGGGAGGACTGGGGTGTGGGGAGAGAGGACTCAGATCTGGTAAGGGAGTACTGGGGGGTCTGGGGAGGGAAGACTAGGGTGTGGGAGGGAAGACTAGAGATGTGGAGGGGAGGGCTGGAGGTCTGGGTTTGTACAAGGCTCTTAGTGAGTCCTGCTCACATTCAAATCTGGAGTGTACTCATTCAGAGAGAAGGGCTGGGAGCTGTCCAGGATGGTACAGTGGAGGCTCTGAATGTGGTCCCCACATGCATGTTAGAAATAACCCCAGGTATGCAGTAGGAAGGGTACAGGAGGTCAACAGAGGTCACAGGGTCGTTAATCATAGGAGAAGGCTACCTGTCACCGGAGAGGACCTCATGCAGTTCCACCCCGCTCCATCTGCACTCTCGCCCAGTCACACTCTGTTATTTATGTGGGGGTTTTGTTTGGTTTTGTTTTGCTTTGAGATGAGGTCTAATGTAGCCCGGACTGGCCTCAAACTTACTTTGTTGCAGAGATGACCTTGAATTTCTGATCCTCCTACTTCAACCTGCTGAAACTGCAGGTGCGGACCACCATACATGGAGGTCTCTGGGACTTTCCCAGGAGTGCCCTCAGCCCCAGCTGTTTCCTGGTGGCTGGTCACCTCTAGAGTGGCCATGCCTTTCAGGCCGGACGAAGGCAGGCAGGCTGGCTCAGACACCCTTTGCAGCCACTTCCCCAGAGGCTCCACCGAGTAGCACCCCCTCTTCTCAGTGTTCATAGCAGCGCAGAGGGCTAAGCCCTGCAGAGGCAGCTGCTGAGTAATGCAGACTTTTAGCTGAACAGCAGGCCATCTCAGCCCCAGTGGTCTTTTATCATGGCTAGGAGGGAGAGAGAGAGATAGATAGATAGATAGAGAGAGAGAGAGAGAGAGAGAGAGAGAGTTTGTGTATACATACCTATACTTACATATTGTATTATATATATATGTACGTATGTATGTATGTATGTATGTATGTATGTATGTATGTATTTTTCTGAACCCAAGATACAGTGTCTACGCCCAAACAGCTGCAGAAATTTCTGGGCTTTGGCCAGGCCAGAGCATTCTCCTCCCAGGCCTCCATCTCCCAGACCCCACACCCCATCCTGCCCTGCCCACCCCTTCTGGGATCTTGTTTGCTCAGTGCTGGCCACTGAGACTGACAGCTATTAAGAGGCACAGCAGGAGTCACCACAATCTGAGCTTCCAAGTCCAGGCTCTTGAGCTGCCACTGTCAGGGTTGGGGGGGGGGGGCAGGGAGGGGATAGAGGGCACCGCCCTGCTCCCAACCAAGGTTTGAGTTTCATCAAGTGTGATTTTTGTCTATACACTCACCTTTGAGAATAAACTATCACACTCAGGACTTCCTCAGTGGGAATGGAGAAAGCTGAGGGGAAAATGTGCCAAGAAGAGCAAATGAGAACATGAAAGGTGTGGAGGGTTCACTCCAGTTCTAGAGCTTTCCACGCTGACATCTCAGCCCTCTCCACTAGCATACCCAGGGAGTGGCCTCCACTCCCACTGCACAGAGAGAGCGGAGGCCAGGAGTGTGTAGGATGCTGAGCTCAGAGCCAGACCTTTCTTGATTCTGCCACACCAAACTAATAGGAAGCTGCAACTCGGGACCACAATGGATGCTCCAGCAATACGAACCCATAGACACCTGGCCAGAAGACCAAGTGTCTGAGATCTCGGCAACACACCAGAAGTCATGGTCATAAGTGTCCTCCACACCAATGCTCTCCCTGTTCCGGGAGAAGCAGATCCTTGCCTTTGTTTTCTAGGAGTTGAGGCTGAAGATGTTCTCAACCAATAGCTTGCCTAGGACTGCATAAACTGTCCATGGTGACACATGCCTGTAATCCCAACACTCAGGAAGCCGAGGCAGGAGGATCGAGAGTTTAAGGCTATTTCTAGCTACATAGCAAGCCTAGGGATACAGGAAATTCTGTCTTAACAAATGCACAAGAGCTGGTTTGTGTGTGTGCGTGTGTGCGTGCATGCGTGCATACGTGTGAATGTACACATAGCTATACCTTCCCTCACTTCCCACAGCCTCACCATGCTATGCAGTTTTCCCCAGAGCCAGACCCATCAAGTTCACCTTCTCCATTTTCCCTGAATCCTTTCTTCTGGGATTCTCCTTCCCCGTGCTCCACCCCCACCCCACCCACATCTATGTGCTTCTGTCTGGTTCTTTCTAAGCCTGGTGACCGACTGTGTACTGGTCGGAGAAGCAAGACCCTGGCGTGGGGCAGTCCCCATTCAGTGTGCAGCTTCTTCAGCACCATCAGAGCATCACCTCACCCCTGCCGTAACATTTTCCCTTTGTGCTGTTCGTTCCATGGGCTCAACTCTGGCCCAAATAAACATGTTTCTGAATACCAAGCTTCAAAGAATACCAAGCTTCATGCAGCCATGGTTGTATACACCTGCCCCCTTCCCCTTTCTGCCACCTGCCTGGGTGCACCCCACTCCACCCCTGCCCACTGTCTTCCTTGATTCCCTTCCCTGCAGAGGTGACTCTGTTGCTTCCCTGGGTCTTACCTGGCCCTGCCTTTGGAGTGGCTCCTCCCACCCCCCACCCCCACAGCCCTGAGTGGTTTTCCCATTACTACACACCCCAGTATGCTTTTAAATTCCTCCCCCTCTGTCAGAATAAGACCTGTCAGAATCCAAGTAGCTCCCTCTCAATTTTCTATGCAAGCCAGCATTTGATAAGTATGTCATAAGGGAAGATGGACATCCTCCTGGGGTGCCCCCACGCATAAGCTTGAGAACCAGCCTCCCTTCTCATGGCTTTGTTTGGCCAGTGTTAACTCTGTAAGCATTCCCAAGTAAGGCCAGGTCTCTCAAGGAATGCCCATGGTGAGGAGAAACAGTCACCCTGAGTGACAGACCTGAGGACCTCCTGGTTTTCAGACATTTTTGCTTGTTTTCAGCGAAAGACTCTACCTTGCTCTGAGGTGTTATTGACGAGGCACTCACAAAGACATTTGATTTCACTTGTTTCTACCAGATTTTCTCCCAAACAAAGGCTCAGTTTTATGTGTCAAACCAGGACACAACCCTCCGTCCCTCCCTCCCCAGCTAAGTGAGGACTATACTTGTAAACAGGGTCATTCTTCAGGCCAGCCCCAGCATCCCAACCCAGCATCTATCCTGCCCCGCAGCTGCTGACAACTACTGCTCTGTCTTTAAAGACAATTTAGCTAGTTCTTTTTCTCTTCAATGAGTTTGAAGCACTTAAGAGAAGATCCCAGGCCGGGAGTTACTGTCTTAGCTCATGACTTTAAGGGTTTCAAACTGCAACATCAGTGACTTTTCTATTTTTATGGCCCACTTCTTTAAATAAGTGGGAGCAGAGTCCCCAGCCCACATTACCCACCCACGACCAGGGCCTCAGGTATGAGACAGCACCAGATTCTGTATGTAGTATGTGTGATCTGACCCCAGACATTTTGCCTGCATCCACTTCCCATATCCTGTGAAGGATCAAGACACTTCAGCAATCACTAGGATCCACAGGGCCAGCCTCAGGTAAAGGGCATAAGGAGGGTCTTAGAGGAAAGGCACTTAGTCAACTTTTATGGAAAATCTTTGAATAAGAACTGGGGAGATAGCTTTGTGCTTAAGAACATTGGCTACTCTTTCAGAGGACCCAGGCTTAGTTCCCAATACCCACATGGTGGCTCACAACCATCAGAGACTCCAGTTCCAGGTGACCTCTTCAGGGATCCATGGGCACCAGGCATGCACATGGTACACATACATACAAGCAGACAAAACACTTGTACACAGAAAATAGAAGTGAATCTTTTTTTAGGAAGAGAGGAAGGAGGGAGAGAGGGAGGGAGGGAAGGAAGAGAGGTTGGTTGTTGAATAAAACACAAACTACAGAGTTGTATTAGGAACTTACAGGCATGTTGTAAGAATGTGGAATCCCTTATGCCCTGATGACACAGTGCCATGATGTTTTTCTCTTGACCCAATATATCTCATTTTTGCCATCTGAGGTTCCCAAGTAACTCTCCCAAGATGTCATTTCAGAATCAAAGAGCAACCTGTTGTTGTAGGTAACTAAGTGGTGCTTACATAATCATTGGAGATGTGGCAAGGGACTTCCAACTTGGCTAAGGGCTCAGATTAGTTGGCCTGTGTGAGGCAGATTTCTCTAAAAAGCAGAACCAGTAGAATGTAGGTAGAGTTTTCCCATCCTACTCTCAAATAATCACTCAGAGGCTTAATATTAATTACAAATGCTCTGCCAATAGCTCAGGCTTGTTACTTACTAGCTCTTACACTTAACCCATTTCTACTAATCTATGTGCTGCCCCAAGACTCGTGGCTTTTACCTCTATTCTGTTTTGTGTGTCTGACTCCTTCTGTGTCTGGCTGGCAACTCCTCTGACTCTACCCTTCCGTATCTCTCATTCACAGTTTGACTTTCCCGCCTAAACTTATTCTGTTCAGCTATTGGCCAGTCAGCTTGTTTATTAAACCAATCACAGAGACAAGTCTTCACAGTGTACAAAGGATTATTCCATAGCAGTAGCGTGCATAAAATGCACATATGTAATAAAGGAATTGATTAGATAGGCTTACATGATGTGTTCTGGGGAGTCCAGCCATGACCATCTGCATGTTGGAGTGACTGAGAACCTAGTAGCTGCCAAGCCCATGAGACTGGACAACTCAAGAGTCCCAGTCTGGTGCTGAAGGCCCAGATCCTCCAGAGAACTGCTGCATTGAGTTCATGCTTGAAGGCTGAGGAAGCTGGAGGCTATGCTGCAGAAGATGGCTGCAGGAGGGAGGATACTCTTCCTCAGGAGTGATGAGAGCTTAATATCCTGACTGCCCGTTGGAAGGTGTTCACTCTGAGAGTAAGTCTTCTCCCTCCATTAATCCTGTCTAAAAACATTCTCATGGATCCACCCAGAGGTGTGTCTCCTAGGTAATTCCAGATACTTACCTCCATGTTGACAGTCAAGATTCAGCATCCTAGTCCACCAAGGTTGCTTCTAGCTTTGGAGGCCCTTGCTGTGCTGAGGACTGAAGGGAACTTGAGCAAGGGAGTGATCAATCCAGCCACTGCCCACCACATGCCTGGGCACCTGGATCCCAGCAACAGGACATTAAAAGTGGACACTCTGCCCTGACATTCTACTCCATGTGACCTGGGCCTGGGGACCAGCAGTTCTGCTCACTGTGGTCAGGGTATGCTGAGTGGCTACCCAGAAGAAGTGGGATGAACAGAGTGTTTCCAGGGAGATCCAAACCTAGTTAGGCTTGCAAGGTAGCTGGGACACCTCTGTAGAGGTTTCAAACCAAATCACACAACCTGAAGTTCTGGGGTGCTGATGTATGAGGAAGCCTTCTGCACACCAGACAGGGCCAAGGAGCAAGTACTGAAGGGATCAAGACAATTTTTTAATTGAGGCTCCTTTTCCTCCGGTTACTTTAGATTGGACCAAATTGATAATAAAAACTAATCAGGACTACCCTCCATGAGGATACAGCCCTGATCACCCCCTAAAACAGCCTCCTAGCCCTACCTTTCAATGCCTCACAGTGGAAATTTAAATTTCTCCCTGAGTTTCAGAAGGGCCAAGCTATCTCAGCCCACTGCAGTGTGGATGGATGATGGAGACCAGAGGCTTAGGGTTACCTAGTTTAAGTTAATGGGCTGCAGCTGAAGATCTCAGGGTGTGCTGACCTCTGTCAGATGTCCACTTGGAAGAACTAGACTCCACCTCACCACACATGATGCTGTACCCCCAAATTAACTCAACACAGAGTACAGACATAAATGTGCAAGTTTGACCTGTTCATCTCCTCAAGGTCAAGAGAGACAGAATGTTTCTTGGATGGAACATACAAAAAACAAAATTAAATTTGAGTTTATTAAAATTAAAAACATTACCTACTGAAAATAAGCAAAGGGGTAGAAGAGATGGTTCAGCAAGAGAGCACTAGCTACCCTTCCAGAGGACCTGAGTTCAATTCCCAGAACTCACAGGATAGCTCAAAACCACCTGTAATTCCAGTTCCAGGAGTTCTAACGCCCTCTTCTGGCCTCTGTGGGCACTGCACACATACATAAACATACATAAACATACATACAGGCAAACACCCATGCACATAAAACAATTTTTTTTTGTTTTTTTAAGACAGGGTTTCTCTGTGTAGCTTTAGAGGCTGTCCTAGATCTCTGTAGACCAGGCTGGCCTCGAACTCACAGAGATCCACCTGGCTCTGCCTCCCAAGTGCTGGGTTTAAAGGCGTGCACCACCACCGCCCAGCACAATTTTTTTAATTATTAAAGAAAATAAGGCAAGCCACAAACTGCAAGAAAATAATCATGAAATATGTACCCAACAAGAGACCTCTGTCAGTCCCTGTGAAGATATTCATGACTCTGTACTAAAAAGAAGAACCAAGCTGTGGTTAATCTTAACTGTCAATTTGACAAGATCTGGTATGTACTAAAAGACACATCTCTCGGAGGGTCTGGGAGGGCATGTCCAGGAAGGATTAACTGAGGAGAGAAATTTCTGCACCAGAATGGGCAGCAGCCTCCTGCTGCATCCTAGATAGCTTAGAGATCTCAGAGAAATTAGATCTCACTTGCTGGCCTTGCACCTCTGCAGTGAGAGTGTTTGTCAGGCTGCTGCTCTTACTGTTCCCTTTATCTTCATGTTCCATCATGGATTAAAGACCAGGAATCCTCCAGGCCTTCAGCACCAGACTAGGACTACAGAGGTGTCCAGTCTCATGACTGAGTGGGTACCAGGTTCCCAGCTTCTTCAGCATGCAGGTGGCCATTGTTGGACTACCTGGCCCCTGTTGTGTGGGAGCCCATTTTCAGATTTCCTAGTGGCTTTACCCAGCAGGTCTGCATAAGAGAGGATGATTGGACCACGGGCCTGAGTGCAAGTATCTGAGGTGGTCTGCACTGGGCTGTGCTGGGGGGAGGACTTTTGCTCCACCCTTTGGCATTTTTATAAATACCCTAGGGCAGAGACAGTCAGGGCCCATTGGAATAGATTCCAGGCCCTCTCGAGGCTAATCTGTACTTTCTATCTGTTTATCTCCACACTCTAAATCCTTCTATCTAATATTTCCCACTGCTCTTACTCAAGAGCGCTCTGGGGAAATGTGGGGGTGGTGGGTAGCCCCTCCACACTGTTGTATGAGCCAGTTTAGGGAGTCCCATTTTATAGCACATATTCATTCTCCCTGTTCCATTCCTCTGGAGACTCCTGACATAGGACCCAAGTAATGATAACAGGGCCACAAAGAAATACTGACAAACAACCATGGACAGCAGGTTGACCCTTGTCACTACCCCTGAGCATCCTCTGGCTTCTGATTGGCAACTGTCTTGCTTAGCCACCTTGTCCCCACTCATCCTCTGTCCACAGAGTACATGAGGTCCTCTCTCTTTTCTGTACCCCGAGGGCCATTAAGAGCTCTGCCTTTCATCCACAGTGAGACCACCGTGTACACAGACAGATCAACAATGGGAGAAGATCCAATCAGAGTCAGACAGGGACAATGAAGGGGCTTCCTTGAGAACAGGAGCGAGAAATCAACTTTCACCCCACCTGACATGATTTGAGTGGCCAGAGTCCCTGAGTCATAGGTGAGAAGCTTGCTGTGCCCCCAGAGTGAGCCAGCTGAGAACGGATGAGACCAAGACAGAAGCAGAGTCAAGAGGACAGCGAGACAAGTCCCTAAGATGTTGCTAAGTTCCTACACTCAACCTAGCCTGAAGCCTGATGCTCGGTTGCAAAAAAGGGCCACACATTCTTGCTTTCTCTTTGTTCATGTGCCGTGTGCCATTTTTTGGAGCCACTCCAGGTAGAGAGGGCACCAACAAACCAAGGTAAGGGTCCCAACCAAGTCTAGCTAGGTGAGCCAAGGAGTTTACTGGGGCCACGTTCAGGAGCAATGGCAAATCAAAGCAGCTACACTGATGGGGAGTCCCAATGGGTGACTTATGGTCAGCTATATCACCAAGAAGTCCTACCTGCACCCGTCAAGGACTTAACTCAGGTACTCTCAAGGTGGAAGGGACCTTGTGAGGCTTTCATGGGGCTCCGGATATTTGTGAGCACCCTGCACCCACATCCTGGAGGGCAATGTAAACATCCCCAATCTCATGAGGGTCTAGTGTGGAGCAGCACAACTGCTGAGACTCAAGATGGCTGTAGTCGTGTCCAACCAGAGGAAGAGCATTTTGTGTAGTGCATGCTTCTTTGCACTGTAGCTTCACAGAACTCTCTACTGAGGGAACAAGTCTGTCTCTCTGCACCTTAACCTATCATTTATCTTTCATCTGTCTGTCGTTTTCTATCCACCCATCATCCGTGTGTCTATCCAGCCACCCACACATCATCTATGTGTCTGTCTTGCTATGCGCCTTTAGATTGACTTCAGTTAGCTTACTCAAGGCAAGCGTCCCCGGGAACATATCAAACAAGCAAGAATGTCTTAACTTTGCCTTGGGTGCCATCTCTCCTGGTGCCTGACCCTTTCTCTTCCACCACTGACTCTCAGACTTGCTTCCCAGCACCTTCTGGAAGCTTCTCTCCATTGGTTGGCAACACATGCAGACTCAGAAGTATTGCGTGCCTGCTTTGGACCAGGGCCTCCAAGAGTGACCCACTTCCTCTCCAATTCTGGAACAAGCCGTATTCACCAATTAATCTTGGTGATTGCTGGTGCCTCACCCTCTCCTGGCCCCATAGAGGAGGGCAGCATGCCCAGCTGGGAATCTTCCAGTCTTACAATCTGCAGCTCTTGCAGAGGGGTGAGGGTAGGAGCAGCCTCCAGGCTGAGGTATCATGGCAGAAACTGGGCCTGGGGTGCTTGAGACCAAACATCTGCTTCCCTCTCAGAGGCATCCCCCTGAACTGGTTCTCCCCAGGATCCACAGAATCAAAAGGACACCCTGAGGGATTGCAGGGCTTGTCCAGGAGCCATCTCCTTTGAATATGGATGATGAGGAGAGGCAGGAGGTGCCTGGCAAATGTCCCCAGGATTGGGGCTGGGTTATCCTGAGATGCCCACCTAAGGAGGCATGGTCTAGGAGGAGATAACTGGAGGCTCCCAGGGTCATCATGACTACCACCTGTCCCCTGCACATCCTCCAGGCCCCTGCTTTTCTGGGTCAGAGCATCGCTTTGGGTCTGATCTCCAGTGAGGTGTAGAGCAATAGCTCAGGGCCAGGCTTCTCCAGGGGCCTGTGTAGCTTCTCCAGGCCAGTAATGATAGCTGGCTATCAGGAAAAGGCAGAGGCTGTAGGTAACTTTCTGTGTGAGGCTCCAGAAATGACTGGCAGTTGGGCTCACCAAAAAGCCTTCCTTCAGCTACCCAAAAAATCAGTAGCCAGGCATAGAAATACACTCTACTATTGTGTGTCAGAACCACGTTCCCTGGGAGGACTGGGAACATATGACTGGTGCTGGGGTCCTTCCTGCCCCATCCTCCTTCAGACCCCAGCTGCCCCGCAGTCTCTCTATGCCTTCACCTGGGACTCACCACTGTTCTGCTTCCAGCCCACAGGTCTGTTTGCTGCTCTGAGGTACCACAGCACACTTGGGTGGGACCATTTATCTCCAGGTTGGTACCCCAGCCCTCACCCATAGGGTAGAGGGGAGCCCTCTCTCAAAGAGTCCTAGATAGGAACACAAGGTAGATCTGTAACCTCAACTTACAGTCTTGAGCTGTTGGAAGGAAAATCCCCATGCCAAACCCAGGGGGTCACCCTTCCTCACCCTGCTCACTGGGGAGAAGCAGCCAGCCCAATGGTGGACAGACAGCTCAGCTTTCCAGGGGAACCTTCCCTGGAGCTGAAAATCCTATACTACCCTCAGGATGCCTTGGGAACTTGAGATCAGGGGACAAGGGGGAAGACTTAGGACCTGCAGGCACAAATTCCCCTCAGGGAGCCTGTTCTCCCATCTCCACCTTTGGTAATGACAGTGACCCTTTGGGATGTGGTGGGATAGGATGAACCAGTGAGCACAGCGTGCTTTGCCTGCTGTCCCAGTATCATGACACAACCAGCAGGCAAGAATTGACACCACTGATGCCATCTCCATCAGCGTCCCCATCTTTACAGTTCTCAGAACTTATCCCCAAAAGAAGAGGCTATCACTGATGTGGGGACAGTGATAAAATCTTTCATTTTGCCAAACCCTATAAAGTGTCCAGAGCATGTGGTTCCTTTTGCTCCTGACCTACCCTCCCCTCACACCCCGGGAGTGTAGTGAGGTAGCCCAGCATTTGGATGGATAGCTGGAGTTCAGAGAGGTCAGACCCTCGGCCCCAGGTCACAGAGCCAATCTGCAGCAGAGCCAGAACTAGAGCAAGCTGCGGCAGCTGTACCTATGTGACTGGTCATGGCTCCAGCCCTGGTCAGCCTGGACCCAGCAGGGCAGCAGGCAGAGAACTGCTCAGCCATAAGACCTATGTACTCAGTTCCTGATGTGGGAGTGAGAGAGCGGGTCCCCAGAGCTGCTACCTTGTTATTAGCATTATGAGGCCACCGAGGTGCCTCATCATCATATCCACCAGAGGAGCCTTGCATTGGAGGAAACAGAAGAACGCCCTGAGTCTGCAGGGGAAAAAAGGGGTAGGCAGGGCTAGACATCCCCATAGATGCTGAGTGCATGTCTCCAGGCTTTATCTATCTATCTATCTATCTATCTATCTATCTATCTATCTATCTATCTATCATTTATCTACCTACCTATGTATCTTCTAACAGCTACCATCTATCAATAATTTATTTATCTATCATCTATCATCTACCTATTCATGTACCCATCTCTCTATTCAGCAATATATCTGTGCAATACAACTTGACATGATATGGTAAGAAGAAATCTCAGTTGAGAAATTGCCTCCATCAGATAGGCCTGTAGGCAAGACTGGGGGCAATTTTCTTGATTAATGGTTAATATGGGAGGGACCAACTCACTGTGGGTGGTACCATCCCTGGGCAGCTGATCCTGGGGTGTATATGAAAGCAGGATGAGCAAGCCATGATGAGCAAGCCAGTGAGCAGCATTTCTCCATGACCTCTGCTTCAGTTCCTGCCTCCAGGTTCCTGTCTTGAGTTCCTGCCCTGATTTTCCTCCATGACAGACTGTGATGGGGCTGTGTAAGCTAAATAAACCCTTTCTTCCTAAAGTTGCTTTTGGTCATGGTGTTTACCACAGCAATAGAAAGTAAACGAGGACAACATCTATCCATCTATCCACCTACGCATTCATTCCTCAATCCCTCCATCTATCCATTCACCCATAAATTAGGTCTACTCATCCATCTATCCATCCACTTGTTTGTCTATCCACCTACCCATCCATCCATCTATCTGTCCACCCACCCATCCATTCATCCACCTACCACATATCTGTCTGTCTGTCTATCATCTATCTACCCGTCCATCCAATCTGTTAGTTCTCAGTTCTAACTCTATTGAACACTATGCCTGTCAATCATCCACCCCGTATGCCTGCCCTCATCTCCTCCATGTTCTAAGAGGCTCTTGAAGAACTGTGCCCCATTACAGACCTCCTATAGACAGCCTGGTCTCTACCACAGTCTCAGCAGCAGTCCTTGCCCTTCCTCCTGGGCAAAGGTGATGACCCATGAAAACATATTGCTGCACACACTCTGTTGTGTAACTCAAATCCTAAGCCCTGGAACCAGATCCTCACTGCTCCCCGCCTGGCTGACTTCAAGGGCCTTTCCTATGTTCTGGCCTAGACAATAGTCCTGCTTGTAGGTTTTCTGTGGAAAATAGACCAACTTTTTCCAGCCCCAGAAGACCATAGATTCAAGTCTGCGACTGGACTGCAACTGGTATTTCCCAGGAAAGGTTTCTGTGGTGGCTGAGAAAAATTCACCCTTTGTTAGCAGGTTTGGGAGTGATGGCAATCAGCAAGAGGCATTCTGGCATTCTGCTATCTGTAGCTCATACTCACATGGCTGCCTGCGCATTTCCAATCTCCCTTCCCATGGGGATGTCTGCGGTCAGCCTTCCTTGTTGGAGGCAGGCTGGTGGGAACCGATGTGTTGAGATGAGGTTGACCTGAATTGCTGAGGCAATGCTGCCAGGTACCCAGCCCTGGGGGCTTAGCTGGTGGGCATCAAGCATAACGGGTGGATGTACTCAAGGTTTGGGGGCCCCTTGCTGGGGGCCCTTGGAGCACTGTGCGTTGCAAACACTGAGGTAAGGACTCAGACATTGGAGAGTAAAGGACAGAAGGAAACAGTGCCTTCAGAGACAGCTATTTTCATCTATGTTCTCCTAAAAAGTCCTGTTGTGGGCTGGGCATGGGGCACACAGTTTGAATTCCACCACTCATATGGCAAAGACAAGAAGAACTCTATGAGTTCAGGGCCAGCCTCAGCTACATAGCAAAGTCAAACCAGTTTGGGCTACATGAGACCCTAACTCAAACAAACAAACAAACAAAAACAAAAAAATAAAAACAAAAAAAACACTAAAAACAACAGCAAAACCCAAAAAAGAATGGGGTTCACAAGACAAAAGCAGGAGGACACCCAGCTTTGAGTGGCCTGGGTTGGTGTCATGGTGAAAAATTGGATCTTAGGTGAGTTGCTTGATATCTCTGGACCTTAGTAGAGATAAGGTACTTGCATTATGTATTACAAAAATATTAACATAGATTTTAAAAGACAATACACAAGTCCTCAGAACAGTGACTGGCACAAAACTGGCCATCAATGAATGCTGGCTGCTGCTTCACATAGGATAAGCTTTGACTTCATAAATCATAATTACATAACTGGCTTAAGCCATGCAAGATTTTACCTCTTGCTCATGAAAAGTAATATAGCCTCTAGGCATTCAGGATGAGACTGGTGTCACCCTGTCACCTGGACCCAGCTCTCTCTCCCTCTCCTTGGTCCTGGCATCAACTTCCACCTTGTTACTTGAAGTTCCTGAAGCCCCAGCCACTGCATCTGTATTCCAGGTCAGAGGGAAAAGAAGGGGAATGGATGAGAAGGGTCTGTCATTCAGATGAGGCCCTAGGCTTTTTAAAGGGAGGTTGCTGGGGTGGAATCGTCATCAAACAAGACACAGATCCATGTGGCCGGCTGTCACCACAGTCCATTCTCTTCCCCCACCTCCCTCACCCCACCCCCACACTCAGCAAGCTCTCGTCTGATATCTAACTCCATACTCCATAAATCCTTTTTGCTGGTGTTCTCAGGTCATCAGGTGTCCTTGTCATTGGCCCCCCTCTCTTACTGCCCTAATGCCCCTGCTCCCCAGGAACCTAGGGTCTCACCCTATTCTTCTGCCAGCAGCTTCCTGGGCAGAAGCTGGTCAAGTGTTTACATCTTGCAGCAAGGATGTCTAGGAGATTGTTTTCTCAGCTGAGCCCATTGCCCCAGCAGGCATTAGCCAGGTTCCCTCATTGAAGATAAGAAGTGCATGCAAGGAAGGCAGATCCCACCCCATGCAGATTTGGGGTGCATTCAAGTCCTTTCCACACCCTGCCCTAGGAAATCTTTGGTTTCCCTTCACTCAGGCTGCTCAGCCTGCTCCCTGGCTCCTGGCCAGGGGATGAGGCCACACCTTCCCACCCTCAGGAACTAGTCAGCCCAGCAGCCCATCCTGTGGGGACAGACCTTCCTAGAATGGAGGGTTGAAGTGTACATAGTTGACTGTGTCCCTAGTGATCTTACCCCAGGAGATGCCAGGCCCACTCTCCCCACTCCTCATGACAACCAAGATTGTCTTCAGACACTGCCCACTATCCCCTGGGTAGGGGGTGAGGTCACCGCTGAGGGAGCAGCAGCTAGGAAACCAGCTCAACCTGCAGCCTGCACTCATACAAACCTGAGACTTCCTTCCTGACATGGGGCTGCCCACATCCCTCTGTCCACAGAAGACAAGAAAAAAGCTTCCAGCCAAGTGGCTCCCCAGAAACTACTTACCAAGACCAGTAGTTGGAAGGATGCCAGAAGAATACCAGGGCCAAGAGGTGGTAAGATGGCAGAGAGGCCTGGGACAGGGAAGAAAGGCCTCTCTACAGCCCAGGAATGGGCCACCACGGGAAGCCATGGCTACAGGGACTAACTGGGTGGCTGGGGGTGGGGTGGGGCATGGGCTGACAGATGGGAAAGAGTAGAGAGGGTCCCTGCCCAGCCTAGCACAGCCCCAGGATTCCTGGGCATGTCCTAGCATGTCTTCCATCTCCTGAATTTTTGTCATCCAGATGTAACCAAAGGTCTCCAAGACCCTAGCCCTGCCTTTGGGTATCAACCAGGATTCTGGAGGGGGTTGGAATTGGCAGCCGCCCCTCCCCCTTGGTGCATTCTGTCAATGCCAACAATTGGCCGGCCTGACTGCCTAAAGGAGGAGCCCCCTGGGCCTAAGCTAAGCCCCTTCCAGTTAGTGAGCTGTGCATTTTCCTAGGGTCACAGGGCCAGGGGAGTGGTACTCTGCCCCGGACCCTCCTTAGCCGCCACTCCATCTGAAACTGCTCGGAAGCCTGGCTCTGCCAATGGAGGCAGCCTGGGGGGAGAAGGGCACATACTCCCTTTCTCCATAATCAGCACATTTGTCTTCTAAAGCAAAGATCAGCCAGAGACCTGCAGGTCCCCTGGAGGCTCCATCACAGCTGTGGGAGCCAGCTTTACAGACTGATGCTGGACTGTCCCTTGAGGAGGGAACAGCTGGACATTCTGATCTAGCTGGCAGCCCTGTAGCTTCCCCATGGACAGAGAGGGACAGATGGTGACCCTCCGCTCATCCCTCTCCCAGCTCCCAAAGGCACTTAGCTATGCAGAGGCGCATGACTGCAGATGGCCATGGCAGGAGGCACTCTGCCTGCCTCCTCCACAGCCTGAGTGGCTGCGTAGTCCTGGAGACCCTGAGCCCAGACTCATGGAGGGGTGTGGCTTGGATATCTGAAAGGCTTAGTCCCTAGCTCCAGCATTGCAGACCCTTGGGTGGAGTCCCATTGAATTCTGACCCAAGTAGGAGTGAACAGGGTGTTGAGAGAATAGATTCTGACCCATGTGCTTCAGGATGAGTTGGGCCGCAGTTGGGTGGGAGCAAGCAGCCGTATCGACAAGTCTCTATGCCTGTGACCCAGACTGCTCCAACAGCAATAAGAGCTACCACAAGGCACAGCACAATTCTGGTGTGGCCCTCACTCTCAGTGGGGTAGTCTCACCATCCCCCACTCACTAATGAGGCCAAAGGATGGAGAAGCTTGGTTCAGGGCCATGCATGAGCCATCATGGCCTGGCTCCAATAGAGCAATCTACCCTGGGAACCCTAGATACAGTTCCTGGACTCTTACCGGCAAGTCTTCTGCAGAGAGAGGATGCTCAGGGTGGGGGTATAGAAAAAGCTGTTAGATGGGACCTCAGGTGCCTGTGTCTGCTTGTCTTGGGACTGTGACCAGTGATGCTGGGTCCCCAGTGGGTCCTTGTCCTAGTTTGGATTCTGTTGTTGTTATAAAACACCACGATCAAAAGCAACTTTGGGAGGAAAGGGTTTGTTTGGCTTATGGGTTACAGTCCATCATCGAGGGAAGGCAAGGCAGGAACCTGGAGGCAGGAACCTGGAGGCAGGAACTGAAGCAGAGGCCATGGAGGAACGTTGCTGACTGGCCTGACTCAAAGCTTACACTGAGCTGGCTTTCTCATACAGACCAGACCCACCTGACCAGGCATGACACCACTCACAGTGGGCTGGGCCCTTCCATGTTAATCAGCAATGAAAAAAAAGCCCCACAGACATTCCCATAAGTCAATCTGATGGAGGTAATTCCTCCACTGAAGTTCCCTCTTTGCAGTGTGTCAAGCTGACAACCACGGTTAGTTACCACAGTCCCCACCCGGGCCTCTTTCCACTGCCTCTCACTAGTGTCACCTGTACTTTTTAGTGTCTTTTTAGTGTGTGTGTGTGTGTGTGTGTGTGTGTGTGTTCACGAGTGTGTGTGCCTACAATCTGTTCCTGGGAGGTGTCTTAGTTTGGGTTTCTATTGCTGTGAAGAGACACCACAACCATGTCAACTCTTATAAAGGAAAACATTAATTGAGACTGGCTTCAGGTTCAGAGGTTTAGCCCATTGTTGTGGTAGCAGGAAACATGGCAGCATGCAGGCAGACATGGTTCTGGAGAGGTAGCGGAGAGCTCTACATCTTGATCCACAGGCAGCAGAAGGAGACTGTGCCTCACTGGGTGTAGCCTGAGCATATATGAGACCTCAAAGCCCACCTCCACAGTGACACACCCCCTCCAACAAGGCCACACCTCCTAATAGTGCCACTCCCTATGGGCCAAGCATTCAAACACACAGAGTCAATGGGGGTCATTCCTATTCAAACCACCACAGGAAGCAGAGACAAGAAGACCCCTAGAACTTTTAAGACAGTTGGGCTACCTGACTATGACCATTGGGTCACTGAGAGAACCTGACTTAGAAAATAAGAGAGTGGCTGAAGAAGGCACCCCATGCCAACCTCTAGCCCACAGACACGCACACTCACCTATATGGGCATGTGCACACATGCATGCACACACAAAAAGCATTTCAAGACAAGGGGCTGGGAAGATGGCTCAGTGATTAAGAGCATCAGCGGCTCTTCCAGAGGGCCCAGGTTTGGTTCCCAGCACAGTGGCTCACAACTCCAGTTCCAGGGGACCCATCATATTCTTTTCTGGTCTCAGTGGACACTGTATGCACATGGTGTATAGATATACACTCAGACAAGAACTCATACACAGAAAATAAAAATAAATAAACATTTGAAAAGGAATTTATGGATGAGTCACAGTGAAGTCAAGTTAATGAATTTATTGTCTAGACAGATATACAGGAAAAGGATAGCACACACCCCCACATGGGTGCAAGCTTCTTGGAAGAACCCTGCTTAGGTGTGTTTACAAAGGCTATTCTATGTATTCCTGCTTCTTTCTGTGTCATATCCCTCTAAGGATGCAGTTTACCAGGTTCAAAGATTAAGACAAGCTTAATATTTAAGTAAAATTTTAATATTAAGTAAAAATATATGCAATGCCCTTCTTATTTTTCCTAAGGATCCATAAATGGGATTGTAAGTGTCAAGCTCAAGGTCAGAAGCATCCTTGGCTGGAAGCGAGCACAGCTCATCTGTTGTTTTGAGCATCCTTGTCTGGGTTGGCTTTAGGAAAACACACATTGTTCTGCAGGCAGTTTTGGCTTGATTTGCTGAGTTCTTGTATCATGACTCTCAGTCAGCAGAAAAGGCAGGTTGGTCCTGGGGCAAGGAGCTTCCTCTCTTCCCATGTCTCTTCCACTTCTATCCTGCGTCAGCTCCAGGAAAGCAGCTAGCCACCCAGACACCTGCATGGGACCCACTGCAGGGTTAAAGGCGGGGTCAGATGTGAAGTCTCCTTGGTGAGGGTCCCTAGAGTCCTAGCTGTCCTGTGACTTTTCACTAAGTTCATGGACCCCTGATGAGACTACTTCTACTGTCTTCTGCTGACGTCAGAGGGAGGCCAAGGCATGGGGAGCCAGGGTAGTGAAGTTGCTGAACTTAAATGTGCTCTTAGAATGTTCACCTGACCCAAAGAGTGTGGTGAAGGCACCAGACGGCTTGGGCATCACCCTGCTGGCACTGTGCTCATGGGTCTTGCCTGTCATTCAGCTTTGCCCTTGTCTCCCACCCTCCCACCCTCTGGCTTGCCCCAACCACCCAGCTGTCGGTGGTGTGAAGGCTGTTGAAATAGAATGTAGTTGTTAATATTGTCAACTTGAGAAGATCCAGAATACCATGAAGACAAACTGCTGGGCATGTCTGTGAGGAATTTTCTAAATTAGGTTAGTAGGTGGGAAGACTCATACAGAATGTGAGTAGTACCATCCCTTGGACTGGTGAATAGAAAGGAGAAAATTGGGGCTAAAGAGATTGCTCAGCGGTTAAGAATACCAGCTGTTCTTCCAGAGTACCCTGGTTCAATTCTCAGCAGACAAATGGCAGCTCACAACTGTTATTCCAGTTCCATAGAATCCAGCACCCTCTTCTGGCCTCCTCAGGCACTGCAAGCAGGCATGGTGTACAACACGCATGAAGGAAAAACACCTGTGCGCGTAAGGAGTGGTTGCTTTCTTTGTGCCATGTTAGTTATGTGGGGTGAACAGATATGTTTGTGTTCACATTTCCCCAGAAAAGAGTCACACCCCAGAAGACTGGACCCATCTCAGTCCTTACAGGAAACAGAATCTGCCCTGAAATGGCTCCATAGAGATGTTATGAAAGGACTCTCTACCGCTGCCTGAGCAGTGCCTAGGGAAGAAGCCAGAGCCTGTGCCACGACAATGCTAGCAGTGGCTGGAAAGCTGGGTCCTCAGAGTCCCAAAACTTCACCTTGAGACTCTTAGGAGGGCAGCGAGAGTCACTGCCTTCCCACAGCCACCCCCTCACATGGTCACTCATGTCCCAAACAGCTTCCCGATAAGACCTAAACTGGGGTCTCCAGCTCCAGCATGATCAGAGTGATTCATACTTAGCAGGTATGCAGTGAGGTTGGTAAGGGGGTGCACACCATCCCACCACCCACAGCAGATGCCACTGACTGAAGGGCGACGTCATAGGTTCTACAGAGCCTCCGGCCTACCTAGCACACCCCAGTGTGATGGAGCTGCCTCTGCCTGAGGACACCTAGTGTGGTGGTTGGTTCTGATTGGTCAACTTGACAATTTTACTGGGAAAGACAGTCTCAGTGAGGGCTTGTCAAGATCAGGCTGGACTGTGGACCTGTCTATTGGGGACTGTCTTGGTTATGTTAATTGATGTGGGAAGCCCCAGCCCGGAAGTAGGGGGCACCATTCCCTGGGTTTGGGTCCTGAACTGTGCAAGAGGGAGAATGGCAACTGAGCGCTCATGCAGACCTATCTCTGCTCTTGGTGGGTGTCATGTGACTAGCTGCTTCGAGTGCCAGCCACTCGACTTCCCTGCAATGATGGACTATAACCTAGAACTGTAAGCCAAAGAAACCCTCCCTTCTCTAAGCTGCATTTTGTCAGGGTATTTTATCACAGAAGCATAGACCACCCTGCTGTGGAATAATTCTGTTGTATACTGTAAAGATTTGTTGCTGTGGTTGTTTTAATAAAGAAGCTGGCTGGTCACCGGGAAGGAGAAGGGCAGAGTTAGGAGTCACCAGCCAGATTCAGAGGGAGCAGGAGATGAACGTGCCATGCTAATAAACGTATCGCCATGTGGCAGAGTGGAAATAAGGATTATGGGTTAACTTAAAATGTAAGAACTAGTTATAATAACCCTGAGCTATTGGCTGAGCATTTACAATTAATATAAATCTCTGTGGAAGTGGATCCTGGGATGGGAAAACTCCGCCTACACCACCCAGGGCCCCACAACAGTGTTAGGGTGCAAACTTGGGTCTGAGATGGGTGGGAGCTCAGATCTAGTCCTCAGCTTCCAGCGCAGCCCCCTTCCTGGAGTCTCTAACCTTGGACATTTGTCAACGACAGGCTCTTCTAACCCTGATTCCTCCTTAAATGCCAAACATGAACCGTGCCCTCCTTATCTCTCTGTGTCCCTCCCTCAAGGCAGGCTGTCCACCCAGGGGCGTGGACAGGCAAGCTGAGAGGTGATCCCTGCTGTCCCCACCAAGGAGCCTCTGAAACCTTCACCAACCTTGTCTTCAGGGCACAGTGGGATTTGTCAACCAGTGTTAGGGTGACATCTACTGGTCGGCTCTAAAATTGAGGGATTCCAGCCCAAACTGGAAGACACAGAGCTTCTGGGAACTAAACTCTTGGGTCTTGGTTCCTCCCCAGAAGCCCCAAATAGAGGCCTGGGGCAGGACATTTCTAACAAGTCTGTGGGAGATCCAGTGCTGCAGGTCTGAGAGCCCCAATGGCACAGAGCCCATCTCTGCAGAGATGCAAATATTTATGAGGAGAACAGCACAGGCATCGGTCAGAACACCCAGAGTGTGGCAGGGGAGCACATAGACAGGGTCCTGCTGCTGGGATGTGCCTCTGAGACATGGGGTTCAGTGGGAAGGTCTGCTGGTGTGTGATGCCAGTCAGGTGACATCACAGCCCTGTCAGACTGTTCCCACCTGAGGTTTGGGAGTATTGGTCCTGAGCTCCACAAAAAGAAGAAGTTTGGAGCCCATGGACAGTTATATTCTGTGGACCATACCCTGCCACCCAGAGCCAGGCAGAACCACTGCGGTGTGTGAACTCTCAAGGTGGTGCTGTAGTCTCCTCATGGCTTTCAGAAATGGCTTGTGAAGGAGCAAGCCGCAAGTGGCTCCCTAACACATACAGTCAAGGTTAAAGAGGCCTCTGTGGCGGTCAAAAGGGTGTGTGGTTGTCAGGGTTACAGGACGTCTGACTGTTGTCAAGGTTACAGGGCATCTGATGAGCAGACATTATTAGTAGGTAGCTGTTTTGTTTGTTTGTTTATTGAAGACCCCAGGAAGGCAGGAGTTCCTTCAATCACACAGCATAGACAGACCAGTGGCCATTATCTCTTCAAGTCTGATTCTCCAAGCCATTAGACTGGTTGTCCTCTGCCCATGAGTCTGCCTTAGAAGCCCTTGCAGTCTCAACTGGCATTACCCACTGTGCAGGAGTTGCAATAGTGCCAAGCCTCCCTTGGCCAGGGCCTCGTGACATAGAACAGGAGCCTCAGGCAGACTCAGTCATGCTCTGGAGAGCCACTCTGTTGGCCCCTGTTTTAGAGATGCTCCTATGTCCTGGTCACCATGTTGTGCTCCCTGCTCTCAGATCCCATGGTGGATCACTTCTCAATAAGAGACTCAGGGACTCAGTGAAAGTGGAGCAGTTTATTTATTTATTTATTTTACTTTATTCTTATTTATTCTTTGTGTCTTTCTTTTTTTAGCCCTCATGTAGCTAATGTTTTGTTTTCTTTATTTTATTTTATATAACCACAATTTCCCCTCCCTCCTCTCCTCCCATCCCCACCTCCACCTCCCTTCTCCCTCCTCCTCCCTCTCCATTCAGATAGGTAAGGTCTCCCTTGAGAATCAACAAAGCATGGCATATCAAGTTGCGGCAGGACAGAACTCCTCCCCACCCTGCATCAAGACCGAACAAGGCATCTCACCATAGGGAATAGGTTCCAAAGAGCCAGCTCAGGGACAGGTTCTGGTCTCACTGCTAGGGGCCCCACAAAAGACCAAGGCACACAACTGTCATCCAGATGCAGAGGGACTAGATCAGTCCCTTGCTCACTCCCTACCTGTCTGGCCAGAGTCCATGAACTCCCACAAGCTCAAGTCAGCTGTCTCTGGGTTTCCCCATCATGATATTGACCCCCCCTTGCTCATATAATTCCTCCTCCCTCTCTTCAACTGGACTCCTGGAGCTTGGCTGTGGATCTCTGCTTCTGCCTCTATCAGGTACTGGATGAAGACTCTATGATGACAATTAGGGTAGTCACCAATCTGATTACAGGGGAAAGCCAGTTCAGGCACTCTCTCCATTATTGCTAGGAGTCTTAGCTGGGGTCATCCTTGTGGTTTCCTGGGAGTTTCACTGGCACCAGGTTTCTCCCTAACCCCTTAAGGGACCCATCTATCAAGATATCTCTTTTACTACTCTCCCTCTCTGTCTTGATCCCAACTCAACCATCCTGATCCCTCATGTTCCCATCCCCCCATTCCCTCCTGTCTACTCACCCCCCTCCCAGTTCACCTAGGACATCTCATCTATTTCCTCTTCCTAGGGAGATCCATGCATCTCTCTTAGGGTCCTCTTTGTTACCTGGCTTTTCTGGGGCTGAGGACTGTAGTCTGGTTAGCCTATGCTTTACATCTAATATCCACTTATGAGTGAGTATACACCATGTTTGTCTTTCTGGGTCTGGGTAACCTCACTCAGGATGATTTTTTCTAGTTCCATCCATTTGCCTGCAAATTTCATGATGTCATTGTTTTTTTTTTCTGCTGAGTAATACTCCATTGTGTAGATATACCACATTTTCTTTATCCATTCTTTGGTTGAGGGGCATCTAGGTTGTTTCCAGGTTCTGGCTATTATGAATAATGCTGCTATGAATATAGTTGAGCAAATGCCCTTCTGGTATGATTGAGTATCCTTTGGGTATATGCCCAAGAGTGGTATCACTTGATCTTGAGGTAGATTGATTCCCAATTTTCTGAAAAACCACTACACTGATTTCCAAAGTGGTTGTACAAGTTTGCATTCCCACCAGCAGTGGAAGAGAGTTCCCCTTACTTCACATCCTCTCCAACATAGGCTGTCATTAGTGTTTTTGATCTTGGCCATTCTGACAGATGAAAAATGGTATCTCAGAATCATTTTGATTTGCATTTTCCTGATAGCTAAGGATGTTGAACACTTCTTTAAATGTATCTCAGCGATTTGAAATTCTTCTGTTGAAAATTCTCTGTTTAAATCTGTACCCCATTTTTTAATGGGATTATTTGGTATTTTGATATCTAGTTTCTTGAGTTCTTTATTCTTTTAGATATCAGTCCTCTGTCAGATGTGTGGTTGGTGAAGATCTTTTCCCATTCTGTACGCTGCAGTTTTATCTTACTGGCAGTGTCCTTTGCCTTACAGAAACTTCTCAGTTTGAGGAGGTCCCATTTATTAATTGTCAATCTCAGTGTCTGTGCTACTGGTGTTATATTCAGGAAGTAGTCTCCTGTTCCAATGCATTCAAGGCTACTTTCCACTTTCTCTTCTATCAGGTTCAGTGTAACTGGGTTTATGTTGAAGTCTTTGATACACTTGGACTTGAGTTTTGTGCAGGGTGAGAGATATGGATCTATTTGCATTCTTCTACATGCCACCATCCAGTTATGCCAGCACCATTTGTTGGAGATGCTGTCTTTTTTCCATTGTATATTTTTGGCTTCTTCTTTTTAAATAATTTTTTTATTTTTATTTTATGTACATTGGTGTTTTGTCTGTATGTATGTCTGTGTGAGGGTGTCAGATCTTGGAGTTACAGTTGTGAGCTGCCATGTGGGTGCTGAGAATTGAACCCGGGTCCTCTGGAAGAGCAGTCGGTGCTCTTAACCTCTGAACCATCTCTCCAGCCCCTATTTTGGGCTTCTTTGTCAAATTCATAGCTGTGTGGATTTATGTGTGGGTCTTCGATTTGATTCTGTTGATCCACATGTCTGTTTTTACATCAATACCAAACTGTTTTTATTGGTATAGCTCTATTGGAGAGCTTGAAGTCAGGGACAGAGACACCTCCAGAGGTTCCTTTACTGTACAGGATGGTTTTAGCTATCCTGGGTTTTTTGAAGTGGAGTATTGTTCTTTCGAGGTCTGTGAAGAAATGTGTTGGGATTTTGATGGGGATTGTATTGAATCTGTAGATTGATTTCGGTAAGATTGCCATTTTTACTATGTTAATCCTACCGATCCACGAGCATGGGAGATCTTTACATTTTCTGATCTCTTCCCCAATTTCTTTCTTCAAAGACTTAAAATTCTTGTCATATAGGTCTTTCACTTGTTTGGTTAGAGTTACCCCAAGATATTTTATATTATTTGTGGTTATTGTAAAGGGTGTTGTTTCTTTGATTTCTTTCTCAGCCCATTTATCATTTATATATAGGAGGGCTACTGATTTTTTTTTTAGTTAATATTGTATCCTGTCACATTACTGAAGGTGTGTATCAGCTGTAGGAGTTCCCTGGTGGAATTTTTGGGGTCACTTATGTATGCTATCATATCATCTGCAAATAGTGAAAGTTTGACTTCTTCCTTTCCAATTTGTATCCCCTTGATCTCCTTTTGTTGTCTTATTGCTCTAGCTAGAACCTCGAGTACTATATTGAATAGATATAGAGTGGACAGCCTTGTCTTGTTCCTGATTTTAGTGGAATAACTGAGTTTCTCTCCATTTAGTTTCATGTTGCCTAATGGCTTGCTGTATATATTGCCTTTATTATGTTTAGGTGTGTCCCTTGTATACCTGATCTCTCCAAGACCTTTATCATGAAGGGGTGTTGGATTTTGTCAAAGGCTTTTTCAGCATCTAATAAGATGATTATGTAATTTTCTTCTTTCAGTTTGTTTATATGGTGGATTACATTTACAGATTTTCGTTTGTTGAACCATTCTTGCATCTCTGGGATGAAGCCTACTTGATCATGGTGGATGAGTTTTTTGTTTGTTTTTGTTTTTGTTTTTCGAGACAGGGTTTCTCTGTGTAGTTTTGGTGCATGTTCTGGAGCTTGCTCTGTAGACCAGGCTGGCCTCAAACTCACAGAGATCCATATAACTCTGCCTCCTGAGTGCTGGGATTAAAGGCATGGGCCATCTGGCATGGATGTGTTCTTGGATTCAGTTTGCCAGTATTTTTTTTAGTATTTTTGCATTAATGTTCATGAGGGAGATTGGTCTGTAACTCTCTTTCTTTGTTGCATCTCTGTTTGCTTTGGGTATCAGGGTAGTTGTGGCCTCATAAAAAGAGTTTGGCAATATACCTTCTGTTTCTATTGTGCAGAACAATTTGAGAAGTATTGGTATTAGTTCTTCTTTGAAATTCTGATAGAATTCTGCACTGAAACCATCTTGCCCTCAGCTTTTTTGGTTGGGAGACTTTTAATGACTGTTTCTATTTCCTTAGGGGTTATAAGTCTGTTTAACTTGTTTATCTGGTCTTGATTTAATTTTGGTATGTGGTACCTATCAAGAAAGTTGTCCATTTCTTTTAGATTTTCCAATTTTTGTGGAGTACAGGTTTTTGAAGTATGACCTAATGATTCTCTGGATTTCCTCAGTGTCTGTTGTTATGTTCCCCTTTTCATTTCTGATGTTGTTAATTTGGATATTCTCAATTTGCCTTTTGGTTAGTTTGAATAAGGGTTTGTCTATCTTGTTCATTTTCTCAAAGAACCAACTCTTTGTTTCATTGATTCTTTGTATTGTTCTTTGCTGATTTCAGCTCTGAGTTTGATTATTTCCTGTTGTCTGCCCCTCCTGGATGAGTTTACTTCTTTTTGTTCTAGGGTTTTCAGATGTGCTGTTGTCACTTATGTGAGATTTCTCCAGATTCTTTATGTGGCACTTAGTGCTATGAATTTTCCTCTTAGCACTGCTTTCATTGTAGTCCATAAGTTTGAGTATGTTGTGGATTCATTTTCATTGAATTCTAGCAAGTCTCTCATTTCTTTATTTCTTCCTTGACCCAGAGGTGGTTCAGTTGAGCATTGTTCAGTTTCCATGAGATTGTAGGCCTTCTGTAGTTTTTGTTGTTATTGAACTCTAACTTTAGCCCATGGTGTTCCAATAAGACACAAGGGGTTATTCCAACTTTTTGTATCTATTGATATTTGCTTTATGACTGAGTATGTGGTCAATTTTAGAGAAGGTTACATGAAGTGCTGAGAAGGTATATTCCTTTGTCCTTGGGTAAAATGTTCTGTAGATGTCTATTAAGTCCATTTGAGTCATGAAGTCTGTTAGTTCCCTTGTTTCTGTTAAGTTTCTGTCTGGCAGACCTGTCGATTGGTGAGAGTGGGGTGTTGAAATCTCCCACTATTAATGTGTGGGGTTTGATGTGTGATTTAAGCTTTAGTAACGTTTATTTTACAAATGTGGGTGCCCTTGTATTTAGGGCAGAACTGAGACTTCATCTTGATGAATTTTTCCATTGATGAATGTGAAATGTCCTCTCTCTTTTGATTTTAGTTTGAAGTCTATTTTGTTAGATATAAGGATAGCTACACTGGCTTGCTTCTTACGTCCATTTGATTGGAAAATTTTTTTCCCAACCCTTTACTCTGAGGTAATGTCTGTCTTTGAAGTTGAGGTGTGTTTCTTGTGTGCAGCAGAAAGATGGATCCTGTTTTCATATCCATTTTGTCTTTTTATAGGTGAATTGAGTCCATTGATATTAAAGGATATTAATGACCAGTGACTGTTAATTCCTGTTATTTTTTTTGGTTTGGTGGTGGTAATGGTAGTGTGTGTGTTTCCCTTCTTTGGTTTTTGCTGTTATGAGATTATCTATTGCCTGTGTTTTTGTGGATGTAATTGAGTTCCTTGGGTTCGAGTTTTCCTTCTAGTACTCTCTGTAGTGCTGGATTTGTGGGTAGATATTGTTTAAATCTGGTTTTGTCATGAAATATCGTTTTCACCTTCTATGTTGATTGAAAGTTTTGTTGGGTATAGTAGTCTGGGCTGGTATCCATGGTCCCTTAGTGTTTGTAAAACATCTATCCAGGACCTTGTGGCTTTTAGAGTCTCCATTGAATCATCAGGTGTAATTCTTATAGGGCTGCCTTTATACAGTACTTGGCCTTTTTCCTTTGCATTCTTTCTTTATTCTGTATATTTAGTGTTACAATTATCATGCGGCAAAGGGACTTTTTATTTTTTTGGTCCAGCCTATTTGGTATTCTGCAAGCTTCTTGTATCTTCATAGGCATGCTCTTCCTTAGGTTGGGAAAGTTTTCTTCTATGATTTTGTTGAATATGTTTTCTGTGCCTTTGAGCTGGGATTCTTCTTCTTCTATTATTCTTATATTTGGTCTTTTCATAGTGTCCCAGATTTCCTGGATGTTTTATGTTAGGAATTTATTGGATCTAACATTTTCTTTGACTGATGAATCTATTTCCTCTATTGTATCTTCAATGCCTGAGATTCTCTCTTCCATCTCTTGTATTCTGTTGGTGACACTTGCATCTGTAGTTCCTGTTCAATTCCTCAGACTTTTCATTTCCAGAATTCCCTTGGTTTGTGTTTTCTTTATTGTTTCTATTTCAGTTTTCCAGTCTTGAACTGTTTCCTTCACCTGTTTGGTTGCTTTTTCTTGGCTTTCTTTGCTTTAAGGGATTTATTGATTACTTTCAATTTTTTGTTTTTGCTTGACTTCTTTAAGGGAAATTTTCATTTCCTCTTTAAGAGCCTCTATCATCTTCATAAGATAATTTTTAAATTAGTTTTCTTGTGTTTCAGCTGAATTGGAATATTCAGGTTTTGTTGTAGGATCATTGGGTTCTGGTGGGTTCTGGTGGTGCCATATTGCCTTTTTTTTTTTTTTTTTTTTTGGTTTGTCAAGACAAGGTTTCTCTATGTAGCTTTGCACCTTTCCTGGAACTCACTCTGTAGCCCAGGCTGGCCTCAAACTCATGGAGATCTGCCTGCATCTGCCTCCCAAGCGTTGGGACTAAGGTGTACGCCACCACCGTCTGGTCTGTTGAATATATCTTAAACCACTGGTGTTTACTCATCTTTTCTTCCAACTGCTGTGGCTTGTGTCTGTGCCTGTTCTTCTAACTGTTGTGGTTTGCACTTGTGCCTATGAAGTCTGCTGTTTTCCAACTGGTGTGGTTTACACCTGTGCCTATGTAGTCTGCTGGGGTTGCAGGGGAGGACTGACCATGAAGAGGATGTTCAGGTGCTTGGGATTGGGTGGCAGAGTGGGTCTTGGTGGGACAGTGTCTAGTGGGTGGCAGGGAGGGGTGCAGCCTGGAGGCAGGTATCTCACCTGCTTGCAGGCTGGTGGGGACTGCAGCAGAGCAGTGGAGTTCCATCAGAGGTGGGGCAGGGTCCAGCTCCCTTGCTTGTGCTGGGATGTGAGGGGGAGGGGCACAGAATGTGTCCTAGGATTTAATTTAGTTAGGGTCTGGACTTTGGGGCAGTCCAGCCGAGAGACCAGTCACTCACCTGTTTTTCCAACTAGTGTGGTTTGCATCTGTACCTGCGTAGTCTGCTGGGGTTGTAGGTGAGGGCTGGCCGCAGGGAGGATGCTCGGGTGCTTGGGGTTGGGGTGGTAGAGTGGGTCTTGGCAGGACAGTGTCCAGTGGGTGGCAGGGGTGTTGGCACAGCCTGGAGGCAGGTATCTCCCATCATGCATCTACATCCCATTCATTTCATTATCCCTTCATATCTACCCTCTGCCCTTGTAACCTCCCCTTGCCCCCCCCCCAAAAAAATTAAAAGGAAAAATTCAACTCGACATGGAAGCTGCAGTGTGACACAGTGAGTCACACAGTAAACCCTTTTATCCATATATCTTTAATTTCAAGTGTTCATTGCAAATGGTTTTGGTCTGGTTTGAGCCCTCTGGTTTCTGTTACACTACTGATGCTGGGCCCTCCCTGGAACTCCTCTTGGATAGCCTCTTGTTGCCCTGTGTCACGGAGATCCTGCAGCTTTGGGTCTGCAAGACTGGTCCCTTTATGTGCTCCAGCAGATCACAGATGTGGTAGATGTTGGGGTGAGCCAACTCATAACCCTGGTTCTGGGTCTAGTTAGTTGCAAGATTGATCAGCCCAGCAGCTCTCCCTTGTCCTCACCACCGGGGTGAGCTCTCCTGCATTGCCCTGGCTAGTTCATGCCTTACAGCAATGAGCAAGGGGCGGGGCCAGTTCTCTGACTTTCACATTCTTAGGGTTAGTTCTCCCACACCTACACCTTCAGGGCCAGCTCTACTGTGTTGCTCAGGCAAGGTGTAGGGGCAGCTGCTGAGCAGAAGCTGCTGCAGCTAAAGAGGGGCAGGGACAGGTATCCAGCTCTTATGACCTCAGGGCCAGCTCTACCACCTGCCTCAGGCATTGATGGGCTGGGGTGGGGGAGGGCATCTCTCCCCCACCCATGGTGCCACATGACAGATGAGTAATGGGAACAGCCCTCCCATGCTCACAGCTTTGAGGTTGGCTCACTCATACCTCCACCAATAGGGTTGGCTCTATTGTGCTGCCCAGGTGAGGTTCAGAGCCAGAGCAGTTTATTTTTTAAAGATTTATTTATTATATATACTGTGTTCTGCCTGTATTTGTCCCTGTGGGCACAGAAGAGGGCACCAGATCTCACTATAGATGGTTGTGAGCCATCACGTGGTTGCTGGGAATTGAACTCAGGTCCTATGGAAGAATAGCCAATGCTCTTAACCTCTGAGCCATCTCTCCAGCCCAGAGTTTATTTTTTAACCTTGTAGAGTTGGGCATCAGCTTAGAAAAAAGGTAGAAACAGCTCGTGCACTGTTAGCACAAAATACATGTTTCAAAATTCCTAATCGCCCTTCTCTGCACCCTAAATTCCTTATGGTATTTGGACGCTTTGGAAGGTGACTGGGGTTAAATGAAGTCATAAGGAATGGGCCTCTTGATGGCATTAATGGCTTGATAAGAAGAGGAAGAGACAAACTTGCATGATGCTGTCTCAGTCCACAGTGTTCTACACTGTGTTTTAATGAGGCACAAGACCCTCAAAGAGGCTGGTGTCATAGTCCTGAACCTGTGCCCTAAATAAACCTCTGTTCTTTATGAATTATCAGGTATAGGATATTTTGTTACAGTAGCAGAAAATGAACTAAGAAGCTCACAATGAGTGAATGCTAAAGATGGCACCTGCTTTACCAGAAGGTCTCAAGTGAGGGTCGTGACCCCTCCTTCAGCATGCAGGCAGCAGGGTGATAGGCAAATCACTTTGTGGCACCGGGAGCTGGGGATGCTTGTTATGCAGCCTCACTGAGTTATCCTGACCAACACACAGGAAGAATCAGCACCTGTTATACTGGGATGCTACAGGGGCCACCCAGACACCAGGCAGAATCAGTCCTGTTGCACACTTTTACTGTCTTCCAGGAGAAAAGGGGCCTTGCTGTAAGCTTGTTCTAACTGTGGCCTGCTCAGTTAGGTGAGACTCAGCCTGGGCATGGTGATGTTGGCCCAGGTGATGGAACCTGAAAGCCACCAGTCAGAGGTTTCTTCTACACATGACGGAAGGGCCAATTTCCCTATATTCCTGACTTGTGACCCACATGTCCTTGAACATAGGGAGAGAGCACAAGATGGAGGCACCTACCCAGGCACCGTACTTGGCATATGGAGAGATGGACACCTAGAAGGAGGGGAAGAAAATCCACATCAAAATACCACTCCGGACTGATGAGAAGGTTATTCAGCAAACACAGCTGCCCTAGGCTGACAATTTTTGTTCAATCCCTAGGACCCACATGGTAGAAAGAGAAAACTGACTCCTTCAAGTGGTCCTCTGACCTCCACACATGTGCAGTAGCATGTGTGCACATGCACACACACATACACACACACACACACACACACACACACATGCACACAAAATAAATAAGGATTAAAAAAAACAGTTCTTGTGGCTGGCGAGATGGTTCAGTGGATAAAGATCCACCCCACCAAGCCTGTACCTTGGTTCAAATCCTGGGACCCACATACTAGAAGAAAAAAAAGGGCTTCCACCAGTTGTCCTCTGACCTTAGCACACACGCTGTGATGCATGCACACATACAGACACAAAAAAACAAGTGCAATTACAATTTGTTGTTTAGAAAGTATTCCTTTGTAGTTGGAACAATGGCTGAGTGGTTAAAAGCATCTGCCGTGCTTACAAAGGACCTGATTCAGTTCCCAGAACCCACATAGCAACTGTCCGTAACTCGTCTCAAAGATCCTACGCCCTTTTCTAGCCTCCATGGGCATTGCACGCACATGGTGCTCATACATACATGGAATTAAACACTTGTACACATAAAATAGAAACAAACCTTTTAAAAAGATATTCATTGAAAAAAATGAACAGTTCTGAATGGGACCCATAATGTCCATACCTGGAAGAACTTGTGGGCAGTCATCTCTCTTCAGTGGAAAAGATAACTTTTTAAATTGGGAGATGTTGAAGCCTTGGTGGCACATATTTGTGATCCCAGCACTCTGGTGGCAGAGGCAGGAGGACCTAGAACAGGCTAGTCTACATAGCAAGTTCCAGGCCAGCCAGGACTACATAGTGAGATCTATTCCCAGAAGATGGGGGAGATGGGCTCAGGTGTGAGGATCTGAATTCAGATCTTCAGAACCCACGAATAAAGCTGGACAAGGCCTCTGTGTCCACATGCATACACACATGAATTCATATAAAAGACAAAAGAAGCCTACCCGCTCTTCCTGGCCCCCCATAGCTCCCCATCCCCTCTGAAGTATTCACTTTGACGCCTTCTAAGCACATGTTCTCTGTGTTGAGCACCCCAGCCTGCCACTGTCACCATGCAGACTACAGATCCTTCCCATCTACCACTCCTGCTACACTAGCTTAGCTTGTTGTCACTGTCCCCACCCCCACCCCACCCCCACACACAAAGGATGTAAATGCCAGGGGCTTCTACCACTTTTGCTATTGGTGCATCCTCAAATGGGAAGCACAATGACTGGAGCCTAAAGCCACTCTAGAACTATGCATGGGTCGCCCCCTGAGCCCCCCCCCCACCCCCCGGTAAGGCTCAGGCCAATACCTTCACACAGAGGTCTGGAGAGGCCAGATTTGTTATCTCTCTCTGCAGCCGGAGTCGTAGACCTGAGGAGGCCCCGGTGCCGCCAGACACTATGATATGACTAAAAAGAGTCTTCCAGTAGGAGCGGTCGCAGGATGTGATGCTCTCCTGGGCCTGAATGTGGATCCCCAGGTTGCTTTTCCCTGGGGGACAATGCACAAGAGGGCTTTGGAATCAAAGGTTCTCAGTTTTAGTATTGTAAGGAGGGATACCTCCCAGGTTCTGGATGGCCCCAAGTGCCACCAAGAACCTCAAGGCCCATGGACTTTAAGCAGGTCACAAGCCTGGCCTGCCAGCACCATCATTGACAAGAGTTGACCTCCCACGCCTCAGATGAGGTTGGCATCACCTGTTTTGTTGGCATCTGTAGAGCAGTGTCCCGACTCACAGTTAGCCTTGGAAAGTGCCACTGAGTAACTGCTTTCACTTGCCTTTTGTTGTATAAGCAAGCAACCCACACCAGCCTTGAATGATGGGTATGTCATGTAGCTATGGCTCATGTTGTGAGTGTCTGGGCTAGGGGGAAGTGCATGCCAGTCAGTACCTCTCTCTCCTTACACAGGTGACCCTGGGCTAAGGATTGAAGAACTAATATAACGGAGTGGCTCAGGGTGTGCCTGGAGGAGGGCTCTGCTGACATCAGGAGCCCGAGGCTGCATTCCCCCCTGGAATCCTCCTGGCCTCTGAAGAGTACTTTAATGACTTCCTCTCACTGGCATGTATTAGGCCTTTCAGACTGTGTGCTCGACCATGCCTACCATCCCACATCTTGAGGCAGGAGGATTGCCTAGGCTACATGATGAGTTCCAGACTAGCCTGGGCTACAGAGCAAACACCTGTCTCAAAAAGCAAAAGCAGAGAAAAACTGCATGTTTTGCACGATATAGCAGGGAAGAGAGCTAAGCCCTGCTGGCTACAGTGGGTCTTGTGTCGAAGGGGGAAGATGGCTTTAGGACTTTCATCTTTGGAAATGTTGGCTTTCCATGTCTTCCCTGAGATCTCATTTCCCCTTGCCATGGAGATTTCATAATCCATCATTTTCCCACTTGTTGAAACAATGATTCACTGTGTAGCCCAGGCTGACTATGAGCTCATGGTCATCCTCCTGCATCGGCATTCCAGTGCTAGGTGACAGGTGTGCACCACTAGAGAGAAGGTGGTTCTGGGAGTTAATACTGTTAGCCTGAAGGATCTAGAACCACGTGGAGACAACAAGCCCCTGGGAACATCTGACGAGTGTCTGGATTGGGTTACTTGAGGAGGGAAGACCCACTCTGGATGTGGGTGGCACCATTCCATGGGCTGGGGTCCTGGGTCAGAAAGGAGAAAGCGAGCTGAGCCCATGCCTTCCTCTTTCTACTTCCAGCCTTTGGGTGTGACCAGGTGCCTAGAGCGCCTGATAGACAGTAACCTTGAACTATGAGTCAAAGTTCTTCTCTTTGAGCCAATGTTTGAGTCAGTTTCCTTGAGAACTATGATTAAATTTCCTTTCTTAAGCTGCTTTCTTCAGGCATTGTTTTTTTTCACAGCAATAAGAAAACCAGCTAACACAGTAGTCAACCCAGCACTCATTAAAAACCCTCTAGAGCTGAGCAGTAGTGGCTCATACCTGTAATCCCAGACAGAGGCAGGTGATCTCTGTGAGTTCCAGGCCTGCCTGGTCTACAGAGGAAGTTCCAGAACAGCCAGAGCTACACAGTGAAACCCTATTATATTTGTTATTATAACAAAAATATTATAATAACAAATATAATAAAACAAAAGCCCTCTGGCCATTCAGCTGCTTAAAGCTCTCCCAAACTTCTGTTGCTTGTGCTTCTGCCTCCACTGTCTTCACTGTTCCATTTCAAAGTATCCTGTACAGCGAGAGTTATAAATAGCTCACTACTGAAGAGAGCGGTGCTCTGTTGTCCTCCGTCTCATCTGCGATTGGGCGAAGACCTCTGGGGTGGAGTCAAAGAGTCAGCAAAGCGACAGGAGTGTGGGAGGCAGCTGAGTGAGTGGCAGCCAGTACCAGGGAAACGTTAGAGCAGGAGGCATTGCTCCTGAAGCAGAATGCCCTAGTACCACCCTCCCACACCTTTCCTCCCACGGCATTCTATGTGAGTGTCCATTGGCCTGCTGCCCCCCCATCCGGGACTCACCGATGAGGCTGGTGTTGAAGAGTGCCTCTGAGCACATGAAAGCCTCCTGCCCCATTTTGACCTCCTTGCCATCAGGCAACTGGAATTTTTTCTGGCAGGAGCGTGCTGAGGTTGTTGATATTTCCATGTCATAGTCCAGTGCCACATAGCAGTGTTTCTCTTTCAGGTCCCGGATGTACTCACGGTCAGCTGTAAGGTAAGGAAGACCAAGAAGCAGGGACATGTAGGGTGCCACTCATGAGAGTGGGCACAGGAAGGTAGCCCCACTCCTAGACAGCCACTGTGTCCATGCAACCCCTTCAGTGGGGCCTTGGCCAGGTTGTGGGCCAGGCTTTGTAATGGCAGAGCATGAGGAAATAACCCTCCCTTCGCAGGAGGCACAGAGCTGGGTCTCTTCAGCATCACCTAAGATGCAACCCTGCCATGTGTGATGTTTGTGGGGCCTACAAAATCTAATTCACATTTATTACCTGGGTGTTCTGGACCCCCGCCACTGCTGTGGAGCAATAATCTTTATATACTGTAAATATGTATTATTCTCATTGGTTAATAAAAGAGCTGACTGACCAATAGCTGAACAGATAGAGGTTAGGCAGGACTTACAGACAAAAAGAGAGCACAAAGAGGAAGAAGGACGGAGTCTCAGGAGTCATGAAGAGATGTGGAAGGAAGCAAGCTGAACTTGCCATGTTGAAAAAAAAAGGTACCACCACATGGCAGAGCATATATAAGAAATATGGGCTAATTTAAAATATAAGAACTAGTTAGTAACAAGCCTGAGCTATTATCTAAGCAGTTATAATTAATAATAAGTCTCTGTATGATTATTTGGTAATTAGCTGGCAGGACAAAAAAGTCTGCCTACACTCCCCATGCCTGCTGGTACTCTGGAGGACTAGTTATGACCAGTGAGGCCCCTTGCCTGGAAAACCTGGCAAGTGATGCCCTTTTCCTTCCTAGGTTTCTGACAACAGATTTGAAGCCCAGATATACCTTTTGATTAGGCTTTTATGTTTTATCTACTATTGTCTTCGAGCTTTGACTAAAAGGGACTTCCCTGTGTTACTTACCTGGAGGCCTCTGTGGTCAGAAGGTTTCTCAGGTCCTGCCCAGCCCTGCATCCCTGCAGCCTGCTTATAAAATAATCACTCAGAAGCTTATATTAATTATAACTGCTCAGCCATTAGCTCAGGCTTATTACTGACTAGCTCTTACACTTAAATTAACCCATAATTCTTACCTATGTTTAGCCACATGGCTTAGTACCTTTTCTCAGTTCTCCTTGTCATCTTGCTTCCTCTGTGTCTGGCTGGTGACTCCTGACTCTGCCCTTCTGAGTGATTACTTTATAAGTGGCTGTGGGATGTGGGACTGGGCAGGACCTGAGAAACCTTCCAACTACAAATGGTGCCCAGATGTGGTGGCAAGAGTTTCCACCTAAAACCTGAGAGAGCTTAAGAAGAGATTATAAATGTAGTTAAGAACACCTTCCTAGCCAGGCAGTGGTGGTGCATGCCTTTAATCCCAGCACTTGGGAGACAGAGCCAGGTGGATCTCTGTGAGTTCGAAGCCAGCCTGGTCTACAGAGCGAGATCCAGGACAGGTACCAAAAAAACACCAAGAAACCCTGTCTCGAAAAAAAAAAAAAAGAACACCTTCCTAGCTCATGTCGCTCATGTTGGGCCACAGTACAGTGACATGTCCCCTGGCCATGGTGGGTTCATGGTGTGTGGGCTTGAGCACAGCATGGTGGATTCCTGCCTGGGTACACAGAGCTGTCTCCTAGCTGCACAGCATGCTGCATGGTGGATTTAGCCTTTACTCATACAGACAAAAAAGGGTTTATGAGCTAGCTGCACACTACCTGATGGCAGCATGGATCTCAGAGTTGACGGGGTAAATGGGACTCTCCTGGGTACCCCCACCATGTTGAAAAGCTGAGATGGGTGGAGTCAGCAGCCCAGGCTGCCACTTCTGTCCTAGCCACACTGCAGTTTAAAGCAATAGATTCACAATAAGACATGTTCAGATGGAATGAACCTCTAAAGAGTTTATAAAGAAATAGATAGTTAAAAAAAATAAAGTCTTTGAAGAGACAGTAAAAGTAATATAAAAATAATCCATGTAAAGATGGATATTACACAGAGAATCTGAATTGTGTTATGTAGTGGGTAGCCATTCTAGCTTTGGTCTGGAAGTTCCAACCCCCATTGAGGCCTTCATTTGTAAGTTACGCCATTAAATAAATCTCCTTTTAACTATGTGGAGTGGCCTTAATAATTCCACCAATATCTGGCGCCCAACGTGGGGCACGAACCCACAACGCTAGGATTAAGAGTCCCATGCTCTACTGACTGAGCTAGCTGGATATTGGGCCCTCCCTTGGCCCCGCCTTGTAGGCATGATAGTTACCAAAGCCTCAATGGGGGTTGGAACTTCCAGACCAAAGCTGGAATGGCCACCCACTACAGTGTTATCTTTGGGATTTCTAACTGCAGAAAGACATTTGATTGTAAAGGCTGCTAAGTTAAACCTATATATATATATATGGTATCTTGACTTCAAAATTTGTGTCTAAGAATATGTTGCTTTGGAAAAGAGGTTCTACTTTTGCTTCCACAGAAGATGAGAATCTGTGGATTGCTTCTAGGCTAATATGGTCCTGATCAACAAGGACACTCTGAAAGGTCTCCAATGACACCATGGCCCAGATGATCAACATCCAAAATCAGCTTCAAGACAACTGACTCAGACAATGCAGCTTCACAGTCTACTCCAGTCAGAACTTGATCATAATTATTAATTTTCTCAGGACCCCCATTAGATTGCCAGTGCCCCCATCCAGCAGTAAGTAGTATGAGAAGCTATACCTAAATTCCCAAAATATTGTTTATAAATGTTTATTTTTATTTAAAGGAGGTTGATTATAAATGTAATCTCTTTCTAAAGAAGAAAAGGAGATGTTATAGATATGATAGGATGAAAGGGTAGATTATTGAATCTACTTTTAAAGAGCAACAACTTGTTTAAAATGTTTTATATTGCCATAGATTTCAGTTTATTACAAATTTAAAGTTAATTTTGTTATACTGTATATATATTTCTACTCTTGTTTAAGATATTATATTTGTGCAGCTCATTTAAAATTGTAATGTATAATTGAGAAATGCAGATTATTAGTCATCTATGATAATCAAACTTATAGTCATATTATTTAAATTTTCTAGGCATATATAGATATATTTCTTTTAGGTAGGTAATCTTCAAATACTTCAAAGACCTACAGAATATGACATTTAAAATGTTTTAAAAACTTAGAATTTTCTGGACAATGAGACATGTCTGCTCCTGGCAGCATCAATTACTTCAAAGAGGGAGATGGGCATGAAGACATTCCATATAGAGTTTTTCTTCTTCTTGGAAAAAATAGCCATTTAGACAAGAGGCTGTCTTGCCTGGGCTGATGATAATATGTTGTATAAACTGGATGTGCAGGACCCCTAGGAAGGTGACCACTGAACTTTGCAAGGTGAAATGGTCCTTCAGGTTCCTGCTTTGCAGAAGAAACTGCCAGATATTCTACAGGACACAAAGAGAAGAGACTGAGAGACTCTCGGCCTGTAGGCTGAAGAAGGATGTCCCAACATTACAGAGGAACTTTGGATGACTGTCCAGACAGGCAGCAGACTGTCCTGTCTGTTGGAGCCCACTAGGTTTCCTAGTGGCTGTACCCAGAAGGACTGCATAAGATGTTGATTGGACCATGAGTCTGGGTACCAGGTGTTTGTAAGGGTTTAACTAGCAAGGGGGAGGTCTTTTGTTCCACCCCTTGACATTTTTTGAATAAAGCTCTGGGCCAGTGGATAAGGATCCAGGCCCACCTGAGTCTATCCTGTGTTTTCTCTCTGTTTCTCTCTCTTCTTATTTCTGATCTAACTAAGCCTCTTATTCCTCAATCCTCAAGAGTTTCTGGGGTAAATAATAGTAGGGCTGGTCTCCTACACCTGTCATTTCCAGAATTTTGGAAGTTGCTTACAATGTACTTCCTGTTTGCTTAGGTAATATTACATCCTTCTGGGGTCTCTGATGTAGTTGAAGACTAAATAGTTATAGCTATAATTTTCCTTGGTTATGATAAAAGATAAAGTAGATATGAAACCTTAAACTCACAGATATAGGATAGATAGAATATTTTCTTTAATTTTGCAAAATATAAATAGACTAGATATTATAACTGTAATTCCTGCTTGATAACGATTCTATTATATGTAATTTTACTATGTTAAAGTTAAAACCTTCCTTTTTTAGTAGACAGAAAAGGGGAAATGCTGTGGGATAGTGCTCTTGTACACTGATTTAATAAAACGCTGATTGGCCAGTAGCCAGGCAGGAATTATAGGCAGGGCAAGCAGACTAAAAGAATGCTGGGAAGAGTAAGGGAGGAGTCAGGAGTCGCCAGCCAGATACAGGAAGCAAGATGACAAGGCAGAACTGAGATAAGGTACCAAGCCACGTGGCTAAACATAAATAAGAATTATAGATAAATTTAAGTGCAAGAGCTAGACAGTAATAAGCCTGAGCTAATGTCTGAGCAGTTATAATTAATATAAGCTTCTGAGTGATTATTTTATAAGCAGGCTTCAGGACCGCAGGGTGACCTGGCAAGACCTGAAAAACCTTCTGACCACAGGCCTCATCAGCTCTTTTCAGCCTGCAGACTGCCACTTTCACTTGAATCAGCCTCCTCCATCTCCTTTTCCTCCAGCTGATTGGCTAGGATGGCTGACCAATGATTTCCTAGGGATCTACCTGTTCCCACCACTCCCTCCACTGCACTTGGCTTTGACATGGGTTATGCTAAGGACCTGAACTCAGGCACTCATGCTTGCATAACATGCTTTAATGGATCTCCTCTTTCATATCACTCATTTCCTCTATCCCCTCCTCCAACTCTTCCTCCCCTCCTGATTTCATTCCTTCTCTTTTTTTTTTTTTTTTTTTTTGGTTTTTCGAGACAGGGTTTCTCTGTGTAGCTTTGCGCCTTTCCTGGAGCTCACTTGGTAGCCCAGGCTGGGCCTCGAACTCACAGAGATCTGCCTGCCTCTGCCTCCCGAGTGCTGGGATTAAAGACGTGCGCCACCAACGCCCGGCCTCATTCCTTCTCTTATTCCTTCTTCCTCTCCACTTTTTCTCCTCCCTCCTTGTCTTCTTGTTCTTCTTCCCCTCCCCCTTCCTCCCTCTTCCTTTTATTCCAGTTCCCCATCCCTCCTCCTCCTCCTCGTCCTCCTCCTCTTCCTCCTCCTTCTTCTCTTTCTTCTTCTTCTTCTTCTTCTTCTTCTTCTTCTTCTTCTTCTTCTTCTTCTTCCTCCTCCTCCTCCTCCTCCTCCTCCTCCTCCTCCTCCTCCTCCTTCTTCTTCTTCTTCTTCTTCTTCTTCTGAAACAGGGTCTCGTGTAGTCCAGGATGGCCTCTAACATACTTGTAGCTGAAGATGTCCTTGAACTCCTAATCCTCCTGCCTCCACCTTCAAGCACCATGATTACATGTGTGTGCTGCCACTCCTGACCTAACCCAACCTCCTTGACCATGTCTCCTCCATCCTCCTTCCAGAGCCTGGAGGCCCCTCTGTTCCTTCCCTCCATCTAATGGTACCATCGCTGCTCCTTTCTCTGTCCTTGGCTTCTGGAACTCTGCTGCATCCAAATGTTTCCCTCCTTCACCTTCCTGGATTGGGTTTTGGTGAGACAATTCTGGTTCATATCTTACTTCTGTCATTTATTTGGCTAATTGGTTAATTAATACTTAGGCAAATTAATTATTCTTTTTTATTTTCCTTTTTGTGGTTTCTTTTCTTTTTTATTTTGTTATTATCCTTTTTAAACTTCCACTTCCTTCATCTGCAAGGATGAGTATAATCATCAGCATTTGGGAAGACAGATGGATGATGAACACATGGATCTTGCTAAGAGTGGGCAGCCAGGAACATGCAAGGACTCTGGCCTGACCAGTTTTCACCATCTTTCTAATTGATGCTATTTTTTAGGGCTCTAGGGCTCAGTCTTCCACTCCTTGTCTAAGACCAGAAAGGCCAATGGCCTATTGGGAATGGCTGTCATGCACACTGTATAAACTAAAAATATAGCCCAGGATGAGGGCACAAAGGGGTCAAGTATTATCCTGTCTAAGCCCTTAATGAAAGACCCAAGGCCCTTGCTGCTTATGGGGTACTTGTCAACTCTCCTCTGTAATAATCTCACATACCCTCATGAGAGAGCTCCAAGCCAATAGGAGACCTGTTTCAAAAGAGGTGGGTAGCTGAAACCTGAGGTTGTCCTTCAGCCTCTGAATGCACACACAGGTGCATCTATATGCACATGCACTGAAAATGGAGGATGTTATACACAGCACTGGTTGGTGTATCTGAGAATAGTTGTTTCCTACCTGCACCCACTAACAAGTTCCCACTGTCTGAAAGCAGTTTCAGGAGATACGAAGTCAGGTCTTGGCCAGCTACATCCAGCTTGATGGTCGACAGTTGCAAAGGATAGCCATTCATAATAGGCACGATGTATGTCATCCCTTCTCCAGATTCAATAGTTGTCCCTACATAAGAGGACATTCTGTCATCATGATGTGGGTTACACAGCACCCCTTGGCAGTTGTTAGTTCTGTAGGAAGGGATAGTGGAGGAAGAAATACAGAAGGGAAGGGAAAGGGGCCAAGGAGCCAGCTTCTCCTAAAGGACATGAACTAGAGTGAAGGCTGACCACCAGGTTTGGATATAAGCCTGTAGGTTTTCTTGCTAAATCAGATATGCAGTTTTACTAATAGCTGCCAAAGAGACCAGGGAGGAAGTATTGCCTGTGCCTGGTGGGCAGTGCGACTCTCTGAGAGGTGCCCTGTTTTGGGAAAGCCTGAACACCATGCCAGAGGTGTGTGCTTTAGTTAGCAAGGTCCCAACATGTGCTAGTTCAGAGAGGGTGTGACATGCTAAGGGGTGCACAATAAGGGGCCTACTGTGTGTGACACAGTGGCTTCTGGGGTGGACTGGGGTCGAGGAGGTTCTCCGGTCTCCCCTTTTCCTTGTTGAGCCTGGGATCAAGAACTGCACATTTCAATTAAGTGAAGTTGAGTCCCGGGGACCTCCCCTTCCAGCCATGAGAGGGGACAGAATTGGTCCCCTCTCATCCACAATAGGTGAAAATGACAAAATCTATTCCTAAGACATTGGCCATCATGTACTACTGTACACCATGGTCCCTGGGAGATGGGAGAAGAACACAGTAGGCCATTGTCACTCATGACCGCAGACACAAAACTCCAAAGTGAAATTTTGGCCATGCTGATTTCAACAACATAGATTTTTAAAGAATTAAATGGTCTTTGTTCCATAGCTCAAAATCAATATTAATATGATTTCACCAATAGATACATGTTCTAGCTTCATTTCTGTTGCTGTGATAAAACACCCTGACAGAAGTCACTTAGGAGAAAAAGAGGTTTATTTTAGCTTATAATTCCAGATAATAGTCTCCACCATATGAGGAAGTTAGACAGGAACTTCAGACAGCTAGTCTTATCACATCCACAGCCAAAAACAGGGAAGCAAATGCTTGCATGCTCTCTTCCTTGCTTGACGTGCTCAGTCCATTTCCGCATTCATACAGTTCAGGACACTCTGCCTAGGGAATGGTACCACCTAGAGTGGGCTGTGTCTTCCCATATCAATTAACTTAGTTAAGCTAACCCCCCACAGCCATGCCCACAGGCAAACCCAACGTAAATCCCTCATTGAGACTCTCTTCCCAGGCAATTCTAGATTGCAGCAAGTTGTCACATCTAACATCACTATGCATCAATTGCATTTTGACAAAATCCAATATCTAGTCCTGATTAAAAGAAGAAATTCTCAGTAAATAAGAGCACATGAGAACTCATTTAAATTAGTGAAGAAAATATGAAACCCTCAGCTGGTGGCAGTGCTTAGCACTGTAAGGCTGAATGATTTCCCTCTAAAACTGGGGGAGAGACAAAGATTTATATCCTCGCTGCCTCCACTCAGAACAGTGAGGCCTAGGCAGTCAGTAGAAAAGAATGAAACAATTTAAAAAACAAACAAAAAATAAAAAACCCACCTGGCTTGGAAATAATAAAGTAAATGCTATTTGTCAAAGTATGTTTACCACAGGGCTGGCCAAATGGCTTAGGCAGATTAAGGCACACGTCACCAAGCCTATTTACCTGAATGCAATTCCTGGGACCTACATGACATAGAGAATCAAACCCCAAAAGTTGTCCTCCCATCCCCACACATACACCACGGCACACACTATAAATTAAATAATGTAATTAAAAAATTTAAGGATATATATTTGCCAGGTGGTGGTGGCACATACCTTTAATCTCAGCACTTGAGAGGCAGAGGCTAGCCTGAGTTTGAGGCTAACCTGGTCTCCAGAGCAAGTTCCAGGACAGCCAGGGCTACACAATAAGATCCTATCTAGAAAAAAAGGTACACACACACACACACACACACACACACACACACACACACACACACGAGTTTAGAGTATTAAAATACAGTATCAATGTACAAAACTCAACTGTTATCTGTGCAATAGCAATGAGCAATCAAAAATGAGGAAAAGACCCAGGGAGCCAGTGCCTGCAGCACACGCATGAGGACCTGAGTTCCAATCCCCAGCATCCATATAAATGCTGGGGATGGGGGCACATGTCTATAATACCTAGCTCTGGGTAGTTGGGGTTGGAGGATAGAAACAGGTTGGTCCCTGGAGTGCATTGGCCAGCTGGTCTAGTCAATTGGTTAGCTCTAGTCTAGGTTCAGTGAGCCAAGACACTGTCTTCAAAAAAATAAAGCAAAAAATTTTTTTTTAATTTTTAAAAAGCAAACATAAATAAATAAATAAATAAAGCAGACAGTTGTAAGGAAGGCTGTTGCTATCAACCTCTATCCTCCATGTGCACACATACAAGTGCACAGACACATTCTTGCACGCATGCACACACAGCACACAGGAATGTGCACGCACACACGTTCACTGAGTCAGTCTTGTGACAATTACTGGAGAACAATCATTTAAAAGGAGGAAAGATTTTTTTACTGATGGTCTATGCAGTCAGCACCCATGTTGAGAGGCTGAGCATCATGGCAAGAGCATGGGCTAGAGCAGACGTACTCACAAATGGCAGACAGGAACCAGAGAAAACAAAGACGGGGACAGACAGACAGACCCTGTCAGGGCATGCTGCCACAACCAACCCTCTCCAATCAGACACTGCTTCCGGTTCCCATTACCTCCCAACCACTGTGGAATTGTGACTCCATCAAAACGAGAGCCCTCAGGACCGGTCACCGCCCGGAACCCACGAGCGATAACCCCACAATAACTCAAGCCTGCAGGGGACATTTCACACGCCAACCATAACAAATCAATCTACTTTCAACAGCATCAGAACCTGTGAGATGAAAGACAGGCCCGGCCTGACTCCACGAGTCCTCGCACAGTGCTGAGAGGGATCCAGAGACCTCCCAGACACGCCACAGTCCATGGTTTCTAGACTGGATAGATGCCTTTGAGATTCTGGCTCTTTCAAAACTGATTCATGCTTTCAACACAGCCCCAAACAAAACCCAAAGACATGTGGTGCTGAGGGTTTTGTTTGGTTGGTTTTTGGTTTCACCTGTTTTCAGAACTGATAACCTGGTTCTAAAATCCAGGCAGGACCACAGAAGACCTAGCAGAGCCCACATCTCAAACTCAAGAAATCCAGAGGGTAGGATAAACCACCTCATTTCAAGACTCAGTATGAGCCACGGTCATCAAGACCATGTGGTATTGACCTAGAATCAAAGAAAGAAAGAAAGAAAGAAAGAAAGAAAGAAAGAAAGAAAGAAAGAAAGAAAGAAAGGAAGGAAGGAAGGAAGGAAGGAAGGAAGGAAGGAAGGAAGGAAGGAAGGAAGGAAGAAAGAAGGAAAGAAAGAGAAAAAGAAAGAAGATTG
>CABHPH010157929.1:45522-72417 GCA_902168325.1 Peromyscus nudipes
TGTGTGTGTGTGTGTGTGTGTGTGTGTGTGTGTGTGTGTGTGTGTAATAACGGCACAGAATCACAGGCTTTCCTGGGACAGCTCCATACTTGCTAGTTCGGTCACATTGTCCATCCTCTGCTTCCTCCCTGTCACCGCCCTGGACCCAAATAGGCCCTTGCTACTTTCTTTCTTTTGAAAAAAAAACTATTTTTATGTTATATGTATGGGTGTTTTTGCCTCTGTGTGTGTGTGTGTGTGTGTGTGTGTGTGTGTGAGTGTATGTGTGTGTTATGTGTGTGTGTATGTGTGTGTGTATGTGTGTGTGTATGTGTGTGTGTATGTGTGTGTGTGTGTGTTGACACCCCAAAGGAGACTGATCCTCCCTCAGCACTCATCCCTTGTCCACAGCTAAGAGAGGTCTTTTTAATAAACACCACAGGAGTAACAACACATGTGTTTCATTCCTGTCTTACAGGATACATTAAAAAGCCATTCAAATGGAACATGGAACAGAACATTAAGCTAAACTCTATAAATATCTAGAAGAAAGCAGAAAGCCTTTGGGGTCCAGGAAATGATTTTTGGATGTGGCACCAAACATGAAAACATTGATAAATGGGACTCTCTGAAAAGACTGTGGGAAGGGAAGTGGAAGCTGGGTGGGAACACACCTGATGAAACACGCTTCTGACCTTCGAGGAGGACTGGAAAGAGAGTGGTCGAAACACACAGAATCTGCTAAAACACCTGAGAGCCACTGTCACTGACGTAGACACAAGAGGGTGTGCTCAGAGTCCTTGGCTCTGAGGGGAGCATATAGTAACAGCAGGAGAGAACACAGTGCCACTTCTATGAGAATGGCCACGATAAGAAGACTGGTCATCCAAGAGCTGGCAGGTGGGATGGTTAGTGTCGCCAACTTGACAGGATCAGGAATCACCAGCAACACAAGCCTCTGGGCATGTCTGTGGTAGAGTTTCCAGGTTACATCCATTGAAGAGGGAGGACCCACCCTGAATGCTGGTGGCACCATCCCATGGGCTGGGATTCTGGGATGAACACAAGGTGAGCTGAGCACCAATGTTACCTCTGTCTGCTCCTTGACTGTGGCTGCAACGTGGCCAGCTGCCGTGAGTGCCCACAGCCATGCCTTCCCTGCCGTGACAGACTGCTCCCTCAAACGCTGAGCCAGACCATCCCTTCCCTCCTTAAGCCGCTCCTGTCAGGTGTTTTAGTCTCAGCAGTGAGAAGGGCAATACAGCAGAGCTGCAGAAGAACCATGGAGAGCCACTGCTGTTCCACATGCTACAGGAAGATCCACTCAAAGATGTTTAAATCCATAGGAGCTTCATCACAATCCCCCAAACTGGAAACATGTCCAACTTCCATCCCCAGATAAGTAGACAAAAGCTTGGCACATTCCTGACATGGAACCACACTACCATGGCTCAGCAATAAGAGGAAGTGAAATATGGATGCCCGTGACAGCACAAAAGAACCGCCATATAGCGAACAGTGAAAAAGCGACCCATGGCCGCGTATTGGCGGCACTGTTCCATTCACAAAATCTAGAAAATGCAGGCGTTATCTCAACAGGTGGGAGGGGCAGAATGGCACAATGGGAACCTTGGGTGTGATTGTGATGGTTTGTGAGCACACCCATGTGTCAGCGCTCCTTAATAATGTTAATTTCATTCAGTAACACCTTCGCAAATCGGTTAAGAAAAAAAAAAAAAAATGAGTCTGCATTCTGGGAGCATGCTGTGTCACCAGAAGAAAGAAGAGAAGGAGTGAGAAGAGCCAGGTGTGTGTAAGAAATATTTCATTATGGTCCATTTTCAGAATACTGTGTATTCAGAGCTCACCAGAGGACCACAGGTAACGACGAGTTAGGCCCCTGTCCTCCCCAGTTAGCAGATGGCAACAGCTATTTTTTAGTTTATCTTAGGTTGAAAAGTTACAGTCTGCCAGGTGACTGAGCTGAGTATCTGGAGAGGGAGGGGATCTGGAGCCCCTGGAGGACAGGGCATTGGGGAAGGGGACAAGGCTAAGGATAGGATGATTTTAACTTTCTGGAGAACCAGCTTATGGGAAACAAAGGGCAGAGGTGTTTTTGCAATCAGGGCCATAAAAACCACTATTTGGGGACTTGAGCAGTTAATGGTCTCTACTGCTTCTTCAGGGGATTCATCAGGTGATCCACCACTGCCTGGAACTCCAGCTCCAGGGGCCATGCTTCCAGTTTCTGAGGGCACTGTACACACACACACACACACACACACACACACACACACATATACTTAAAAAACAATTCTTAAAAAATAAAGACCAGTTTTGCACCAAATCATCAGCCATTTTGCATTTTCTCCAGGGTGACACCCAACTGTACAGGTCAGAAAATAAACTGCCTGACTGTTCACTACTCTGAGTTCCCAGTGCTCTTATTATGAAGTGAGGATCATCGTGTGTCTTGAAGAATGTCCTTTGCTTTTTTTTTAATGAACACTTGGGTGTGTGCGTGCATATGTGTGTGTGCATGCATGTGTGTGTGTGTGTGTGTGTGTGTGTGTGTGTGTGTGTGTGTAGTGTTTCCTCAAGTGCCTGCCCATATGTGGGGGTCAGAGGACAATCCTCAGGAGTCGTTCTCTCCTTCCACCATATGGGTCGGGGGAATTAAATGGGGGCTTTAGGCTTGGCACCTTTAACTACTGACCCATCTTGCTACCCCCTCCTATGCTTTTATTTGTCAGGGAGAGGCTGCATGCTGTGGTGAGTATCCCCAGCCCCAAGAACTAGACAGTGTGTCTGGGAAGGATGGGGATCCCACAGGGCCACTCACCAGAGGTTCTGCCAGCAGCGTACATGGAGAGGACCCCTTGGTTAGCCATGTACAGGGCGGGGACGTTGAAGGTTTCAAAGAGGATCTGGGGAGGAAGATTGGCATGCTGGCCGGCCAGGTGGCACACACTGCCCGAGTGCTCATGAGTGCCTCTTGCAGCAGGCTGTGGATCCAGGGAGACTAAGCCCGGGGTGGCCAGCACTTATCTCCAGCTAGCTCTGCTGGGAAGTGCTTGCTCTAGTTTCACTCTGCAGCTGTGATAAAACACTCTGACCTAAAGCAACTTAGGGGAGCAGAGGGTTTATTTGGTGAATACTTGCTGGTCATGGAGCATCACTGAGGGAAGTCAGTGATGCTCCAGGGCAGGAACACAGGGCAGGAACCATGGAGAAACAATGCTTGCTGGCTCACTCAAAGGCTTATGCTCAGGCTAGCTTTCTTATACAACCCAGGACCACCCGCAGGAATGATGCTGCCTAAATGGGCTGGGCCCTCCTACATCACTTAACAACCAAGATAATCTCCCACATACGTGCACATAGACTAATATGATAATGGCAATTAGTTGAAACTTTTTTTCAGATGGCTCTAGGCTATGCCAAGTTGACAGTTAATGCTAATTAGGACACTGGTGCCCTGGCTCCTTCTAGATACTTCTATAATGGGTGATGAGAAGGCTAGTTGGATCAGGGCATAATGATAAGACCCACCGGGGCCCCACCTCTCCCTGGCTACTGGACAGGTGTCAGCATTGTGAAAGGGTTAGTGTTAAGATAAGGTCTGTGAGTTCAGATTGTCAGCATGCTTTGGGGTGTATCTTCCTGTCTTCCAGTCTGACTCTCCAACTAGCAGCTCTTGAACACTCTCTTCCTGCTTGTGCTTGACTGTCAGTCAAACAGCTAGTCTGACTAAGCCCTTCCCTTGTGCCAGCATCTTCACACTCCACAGACACCTTGCAACAACTATACAAAATATCACTGCCGATGACCTTCATGCCGGAGGGTGCGGTCCCAGAAAGGGCTGCTTGAAAGTGTTTATAGGAGTCACTTTGCTGTCCTATATACCTGCAAGTATCTATCTAGACAAGTGATATTGAGTCAGGGGCTGAGAAGGGCAGGTGGTTTGTCCAAAGAGGAGGAGAAAAAGGAGGGGATAGCTCCAGCCATGGGAGCCTATCATCTACTTTTCTGATTGGACTAGTCTTGAACCTTCATCTCTATGTGTCTTTGTTCTGCTGGGCTCCACAGGGAGCACACCCGCAGCTCCAGCCAGTTGAGGTTGAGCTCAGCTGCTCAGGCCCTGCCCTTCACAGTTTCTCACAGGCCTCCTTCCTGGTGTGCACACACCCTCTTGCTCCGTTGTCTGCTACAGTTGAGGAGTGGACAGGCAGTTGTGTTGGGACAGTCTCATCCCTCTCTTGTCCCATTCTAGTTTGCTGAAAACCTCATGGACATTGGATGCTTTTTGGGTGAAGCCAGCCATGCCCAGTCCTCTGGGGAGCCAGCTGTGGCCATTTCCATGATCTGACTGTCCACACTGGGGTGGGGGTCAGGGGCCAGTTTGGGGCTCGTTTGATGTGAGCTCACACCTGTGCCTTGATGGATAGAACTGCACTTTCCAGGTTTCAGTGGCCTCTGAGATATGCAAATCATGCCTTGGCCCTGGGCCTGCATATGGAAGACTGATCACTGCAGGAGATCCCACTGAGCTCCAGGGATGCTAGCCAGATGAGCCAACTTGGCCACCTGCTTTATTAGCTTTCCTGTGTCCTCTGTAGGAGAAGCTGGGCATCAGGATGAGAACTCTGGCAGCTGGGGAGGGGGCAGCTTCCTGCAGCCACTGCACCTAGCCCCACTGCAGCCTAAGGAGGACTCTGCCATCTGTGCTCTGGCTGGAGCACTCACAGACAGGGATCCACCCTTAAGCTCCATCAATCCACCACCAAGTCCATCATGGCAGGAAGGACCAGGATGAGGCCAGAGCCAGGGAACTTTTAATTCAGGACAGAACAGCAGCCCCCCTTCCTGCCTCAGCTGGCCCCATACCCCATTACCTGTGTCATTCTTGATTTAACATCCTTGCTGTTTAACGGTGGCTCTGTTATCATTACAGGGTGCTGCTCGGGGGAGATGTGGAGGGCCTGGTAGAAGGAGTGATGCCAAATCTGTAGAGAGAGGACAGTAGGCGAGCTGTTTGCTGTCCAGAGACATGCTGCTTGTTATCACCCATCTATTAATCTATGTATCAGATACATCTATTAGCTACCTAAATCATCTTTGTCTTCTGTTTACCAACTAGTCTCTCTCTCTAATCTACTACTACCCGTCTACATCTATCTGTTCATCTCACTACCTGTTTAACACCTATTATTTGTCTGTTTTCTCTGTCTGTTCTGCATCTGTCTCTGTGTCTGCGTCCACCATCAATCTATCAATCTGCCTTCTGTCTATCATCTGTCTACCTATCAATCATCTACCTATCTAACTCAGTGGTTCTCAACCTTCCTAATGCTGTGACCCTTTAATGTAATTCTTCATATTGCAGTGACCACCCTACCATAAAATTATTTTGTTGACAGTTCATAACTGTAATTCTGCTACTGTTATGAATCATAATGTATATATCTGATATGCTATCCAAAGGGGTTGTGACCCACAGCTTGAGACCCACTTGTCTAACATCCATCTATCTATGCCGATCATTTATTACCTAGCTATCTATCATCTCTGTTAGATATTCCTCCATCTTTCTGACAAATCAGTACAGTTGAGCTCTAGATCTGTAGATTCTACATCTAAAGATTTAGCCAACCAAGAATCAAAACTGCTTGGGAAAAAATTGGGGGCATGGACTGTAACTCAGTTGCTAGAATGTTTCCCTAGCATGCACAAAGCCCTAGGGTCCATTTCCAGCGCTATATAAACCAGGTGTGGTAGTGCACACCTGAAATCCCATCACTCAAGAGGTGGAGACAGGAGAGTCAAAAGTTCAAGGCTATCTTAAACCACAAAACAAGTTGGAGGCCAGCCTGGGCTACAGGAGACTCTATCTCAAAACAAAACAAAACAAACAAACAAACAAACAAAAAAAGCTGTGCCTGCAGTGAACATATTCAGACTCATTCCCTTGTCACTGTTCTTTAAGCAATCAGTGTCCCATAATTTGTGTGGTGACGACACTGAGGATTTGTAGTCCATCTAGAGACGATGTGGAGCATATGAAAGGACTTGGTTGGCACCCTGCAAGTACTGCCATTGCACACAGAAATCCAGCGGTCTGGGTATCCAAAATGCCCGAGGACCAGACCCCATAATTCCAAAGGATGGCTAAATTGTAGACAGCACTGCTGGATCACCATCAAAGCAAGATACAGTGTGATTCAGCCTCCGATGATACACCAGGTCTGAAGTTAGGGAATGGGGTTGGCAGGTATTGGCAGACCCAGCACTAGAATCTAAAGGTCTCTTGGGTCTGATGGGTGACAGATACATGCACCAAAACTCAGGGATGAGGTGGAAACACAGGTGATTTGGTTGTCATAGAGAAAACCCAGCAATGATGGGGGTTTGCCACATAACATGTGCCTGCCCAGGACCACGAAGGTGACCTTGGTTAGCCTCCATCCTCATTTTTAAAATGGAAGAAACCATCCACCCCCTCAGGGAGTGTGGGCCTCAGATGACAGTGTTGCCAAAGAGGCATGCTGTTCATTCCTGTTGTAAGATTCTGTCCTCTGAGCCAAACTGCCATCTTCACAAGACGAGCTCTGTCTGCTGGTAAAAGTGTGTCAGGACCAGCCCGTGCACTGTTGATGTTCCCTCTGGAGAGGATGGGGAAAGATCATTAGATTCTCTCCTGAGTATCCAGCCACTCCTTCCAGCCATTTATATAACATTCCACCCTAATTGCATGTGTTCTTAGGGCTTCTGAAGAGGCTAGAGTATACAGGCTAGGATGGCTAGGGGACAGCTCCATCCACTCAGCCATAGGTGTAATGGTTATTCTTGGTTGTCAACCTGACTGTATCTGGAATTAACTAAAACCCAAAAATGGCTGTGTTGTAGAATATTAGTTGAAAAATGTGTTACATTTGTTTATGCTGTGTGTGGGAGGCCTGCTCCCACTTTTCCCAGGGTTCCTATGAAGGACAGAGAGGGATAAGAAAATATTAGTTAGGAAGAGAGACCTAGCCAAAAAGAAGACGGACAGAAACACAGGATAGCTTCAGGAGTACCTGAGTCAATACCCAAAGGCCTCTTCTGTCTCTTCAAAAGGACTTTTTTTTCAAAAGGACTTTTTATAACAATGCTAAGGGGCAGGGCAAAAGACCTTCTCCTTACTAGATCAAAGCACACCACACAGCCAAGTGTAGAGCCTTCCAAATACCTGATAACCATGCCCGTGGTCAAATCATCCCTTTATGCAGCCCTGCTGGGTAAATCAAACTCAGATTCTTGGACCCTGAGTAAGTTCTCACTAGGAAACCTCTGTGGGACTCTCCAGCTATGGAATATTTGTTTAATGATGCGAATATGTGTTGCATTCTTTTATGTTGTATTTGTTTAACTCTGTGAAGCTAGGATACTTTGCCTGCCTAAAACACCTGATTGGTCTAATAAAGAGCTGAACAGCCAATAGCAAGGCAGAAGAAAGGATAGGCAGGGATGTCAGGCAGAGAGAATAAATAGGAGAAATCTGGGAAGAGAACACTGAGAAGCAAGAAAAGGAGGGGGAGGACATCAGGGGCCAGCCACCCAGCCACGCAACCACCCAGCCACCTAGCCACACAGCTAGATATGGAGTAAGAAGTAAAGAAAGGTATAGAGAAAAGAGAAAGATAAAAGCCCAGAGGCAAAAGGTAGACAGGATAATTTAAGTTAAGAAAACCTGGGTAGAAACAAGCCAAGCTAAGGCTGAGTATTCATAAGAAAGAGTAAGTCTCTGTGATTTATTTGGGAGCTGGGTGGTGGGCCCTCACAAAGAGTAAAGAGTAAAAAATACCAATTGCATTGCTAGGACCAACTCTAAGGGATTTTTGCTTAATTAGATCATCTAAAGTGGGAAGATCTGCTGTGGGATGTTCTGTATGGCAAATGTGTTGCTAATAAAACACTGATTGGCCAGTGGCTAGGCAGGAAGTATAGGCGGGACTAACAGAGAATTAAAAAGAACAGGAAGGTGGAGGGAGTCCCTGCCAGCCACCGCCAGGACAAGCAGCATGTAAAGATGCCGGTAAGCCACGAGCCATGTGGCAAGGTATAGATTTATAGAAATGGATTAACTTAAGATATAAGAACAGTTAGCAAGAAGCCTGCCACAGCCGTACAGTTTGTAAGCAACATAAGTCTCTGTGTTTACTTGGTTGGGTCTGAGCGGCTGTGGGACTGGCAGGTGAAAGAGATTTATCCTGACCGTGGGCCAGGCAGGAAAACTCTAGCAACAAAGATCCACTTCTGTTTCAGATATTTTGAGATGGAAAGATGCACCTCTAATCTGGGCCACACCTTCTGCTGGTACCCTATGTAAAGGACATGGAAGAAGGAAGCTTATAGTGAGTGGGACTTTCTTTGGACTGCCAGCTCCCAAATAATGGACTTTTTTTATTAATTATGAAAGCTTGGCCTTAGCTTAGGCCCAATTAGCTCTTATAACTTAAATTAACCTGTTTATATTAATCTACAGTCTGCCACATGGCTTATTACCTCTCCTCAGTATTGTATGACCAACTTCCTCTGGGTCTCACTGGTGAATTCCCCACTCCAGATTCTAACCCAAAGTACCTATCTCTGCCCAGAAGACTGGCCTATCATCTTCCTGCCTAGCTATTGGCCATTCAGTTCTTTATTAAACCAATCAGAAGGTGCCTAGGCAGATGAGGTAAAACAGTGACATCTTCACAGTGTGATCAAATACCCTGCAACAGAATTGCTTTTGCCTGCTTCTCACTGGCAATCCATTTCTTCACTGGCATTAGAGCCTACTTCAGGATTTCAGCATATACTGAAGACCAGCTGAGACATCCAACCTCAGGGACTGAACAATTACTGGATTCTTTGACCTTCTGTTCATAGGCAATCATGTTGGATTAGCTGGACCACAGCCTGTAAGTCATTCTAATAAATCCCCCTTCTATGTATAGAGAGATTAATTCTATAATTTCTGTTACTCTAGAGAACCCTGACTAATATAGTGGGGAAGCCATCATCTATGCTAACTGAAGACATTCAGTGTGGCTGTTTTTGGGTCCCTCATGCTCTTTTGAGTAACCCCTCCCCTATGTTGTGTAAGTTAGGCCATAAACTCATTGGTTCCCCAGTGCGAACTTTTGTTTGTCCTTAGAACCTTGAGAGGGGGTTGACATTCACACCTAGACTAGAGATCTGAGATGGCTGTGTCACTGCTGGCTCCTCTGGAGGCTTGGCTCTTTGGCTTGCTGATGTTGTCTTCCCCATCTTCTCACATGGTCATGCTCTGTAGATCTGTGTTCTAATCTCCTTTTCTTGGGCCATAGTCTCATGAATTAGGATCCACTGTAGAGGCCTCATTATAATTTGATTACCATTTTGTATTAAGAAAGGGCCTCGTAACCTAGGCTGGCCTTGAACTCCTGACTCTCCTGCTTTTGCTACCCTGGAGCTGGAATGGCAAATAAGTACCTCCACACAGCCCAGCTTTACTGGTCACTTGTAAGGGCCCTTGTCTTGGGCTGGATTACTCAGTGGTAAAGGGCACTGTCAGCTCTTGCAGAGGACCTGGATTCGGTTTCCAGTAGCCATGTGGTGACTCACAACAATCTGTAACTTCATTTCCAGAGAATTTGATAACTTCTTCTAGTCTCTACAGCCACCAGGCATGCAGGTGGTGCACATAGACAGGACAGACAAAACAGTCGTATACATAAAACAAATACATGTTAAAAAATTAAGCCCTATACTTGCTAGTTTTTTGTCAACTTGACACAAGCTAGAGTCATTAGAGGAGAGAACCTCAACTGATAATCAATTGAGAAAATGTCTGCATAAGATCCAGCTATAGCCAGGCATTGGTGGTGCATGCCTTTAATCCCAATATTAGGCAAAGGCAGGTGGATCTCTGTGAGTTCAAGGCCAAACTGGTCCACAAAGCAGTTTCCAGGACAACCACGACTGTTTCACAGAGAAACTCTGTCTCAAAAACAACAACAAAACAAATAAACAAACAAACAAACAAGATCCAGCTATAGGGCATCTTCTTAATTAGTGATTGATGTGAGAGGGCCTGGTCCATTGTGGGTGGGGCCATCCCTGGGCTGGTGGTCCTGGGTTCTATAAGAAAGCAGGCTGAGCAAGTCATGGGAAGAAAGCCAGAAAGCAGCACCCTTCCATCTCTCTGCATCAGTTCCTGCCTTGAGATCCCTGCCCTGCATGAGTTCCTGTCCTCACTGCTTTTGATAATGAACTGTTATACGGAACTTTGAGCAAAATAAACTTGCTTTTGGTCATGGTGTTTCACCAGAGCCATGGTAACCCTAAGAAAACCCATGTCTTCAAAGCATCCGAGAATAGAGCTTGTGACTCCAGTATAAAAACTTTAGGGACAGCCAGGTGGTGGTGCCTTTAATCCCAGCACTCAGGAGGCAGAGGCAGGCAGATCTCTGTGAACTTAAGGCCACTTAGTCTACAGAGTGAGTTCCAGGACAACCAGGACTACACAGTGAAATCCTGCCTTGAAAAACCAAGGTGGGGGGGAAACTTTGGGGACATATTGTGGCCACCTACAATACTTAAGCACACTGTAGGTTCATAACAAACAGTCTTCGTTGTCCCGTGTGAAGCTCCTGCCTTCTCTGTCAAGGGGAGGCCATGCAGCACTCTGAGAGAGCAGCTCCATAGTCAAAGGACCCAGGAAGCAGAATGGTGTCTGAGAAGCCACAGAGCCAGGCAGGCTTATTCTTTGATACCTAGCCACTAACAGCCTAGAACAGGACAGTGACATAAGGGTGCTGTTGTGGGGATGAGTGAGGGACAAGATGGTGGATAGACGATGGTCCCTCAGAGATGCTGGCATGTGGGTAGATGTTTGAAACCAATATCTAGAGGCTTAGGAGAGACAGGAGCAATACCACAAAGGTTTGGGCACCCCCCCCAAAAAAAAAACACAGAGTGACTGGTGACAAAGGCCTGGTATCAGCTTGTTTACCATGCTGTGTGCTCCCCCTGGCCTGGTAGAGTCAGCCACCATGCTATGGCTTCATGCACCTTTGGACAGCCCAGGCGATGTTGCATGAGGGTGCCATCTTGGATGTGTCCTGTTGCTGATGGCATGGCTCTTTCTCATGCTTGTTAGTTCTCAGGCCCTCCATATGTCTAGAAATGAGTTCAAGATGGACTATAGAAGGATTTCTGGCAGATTGAAAACCAGCATTCCTTGGGAACTTGTGAAACTCTTCCTGAGTCATTTCATTTCTTTTCTCTTGCCTCTGGCAGAAGGGACATGACTCTCCATTAACATGTACTTATGGTAGCATATCAAAACCCCTGTTGGCCTCCAGGCTTCCTCAGTCCCTACTCACATATCCTTGTTATACATTTCAAAGCCTCCTTGCTGGCCCTTCTCACCTCCCAAGGCTTCCCTCCCCCCAGATGCCTGTTTGCTCTCTATATGGGTTTCCCCCTGCCTCCACTCCCTCTGCTATCTCTATCTCACTATCTCCACTATCCATTCTTCTCTCTCTTGCAGACAGCCCTGGCCATGTCCAGTCTATTTCTCTTTCTCTCTGTTCTAGATTCTTCCAGATGCCTCTGCATATTTTCTCTCACTGATTCACAACAAAAAAACCTTCCCCTGAACCATACCATGGAACAGCCACTTTGGTAGTTTCTTTACTGCACCCCATCACATAGTGTCACCCTCGCCTTCAGGACCCAAGCTGTGCCCAGATTCTTGATCCACAGAAACCATGAGGGTGGAGGCATAAATCTGGGCTTGGAACTGACTGATTAAGCTGTGTTAGTCCATTGCTATATCCGATGCCCAAAACTCCTCTGTGGAAGCCCCAAGACCCCAGTGTCACCACTTCTGGAATACACTGCAGTGGGTGCTATTGGAGACCCTGAGAGGAGCTTCTACTGGAATGGTGTGTCCCTGATCCAGTTCAGGTACTACAATAATAAAATGGGGAATTCTGAACCAAACACACACAGGAGGATGCCTTGAGGAGATGAGCGCAGAGACTGAGGTAACGGTCTCCAAGTGAAGGAGCCCCCAAACACTGTCAGCAAGCCTTCCAGAACCCAGGGAGCAGCCTGAGGCAGGCTTTCCCTCACAGCTCTCAGCAGCAGTCTGTACCAACAACACCTTGGCCTTGAGGGTTGTGAGAGAACCAATGTCTGAGAATTTTACTGCCATGTTGTAGGATTTCATTACAGCTGCCTCAAGCACTTAGATCATAAGCAAGCAACAGGTCCTCAAGTGCAGGTGTTGTGGACAGCTGGTTAGACCGTTCACTGTGTGTTACTTCCCTCTGAGGCCAAGGACTTCTTTTCCATCCTTCCCTACCAGCCATGATGGCACAGGAACAATCATATCATCTTATAAGACAAGGGATCTGAGGATCCCAGATGCCATGCCACATGTCCTGGTGGCATGGGCAGTAAGCAGAGGAGGCAGAACCGTAACAGAGGTCTCCTAACTAGGACCCCTGAGACTGTGACTATGGAGGGACTGAGAGCCGCAATAGAGCTAGGCCCTAACAGCAGATCCTTCCCTCAGTGCTAAGTGCTTGGCTGTGATGGGCCCCTCCCCCAGAGGCTGTAGCTCACCTTCTCCACATTGTCCCAGTTGGCGATGGCTCCCCGGGTGATGGGGTAGTTCAGGTTCAGCTGTACCAGATTATTTTGGGCCTCAGCTCCAATGAAACAGTCTTCTTCTTCCGTCCCCATCAGCAGGTTCTGAAAAACATGGGCAGAACAGGACAGCCCTTGAGAACGGCAGGCTGGGGCTGGGCCCACTGTCGTACCTGGCTCTCATCTATGGACATGAGCCAGTGCCCTGAGGATGCTGGAAGCTGGCACCAATCACTAGCCCAGACATTGAGGAGGCTCTCCAACCATGCACACTTTCAGCAGTGGTTGCTAGCAAAGGGGGCCATTGCCTGCAAGGTCCAGAGCTGCTAAGGGTCACTATAAGGACACTCATACTGAAGGTGTGGAAACTGAGGCCAGCAGAGAAAAACTATTGGAGAGAAGGCACGAGGACATATCCTGCACACTTGGTCTGGAAGGCTTGCTGGAAAAGGGCCTGCAGCATGAGCTAGCTCCTGGGTTTCAGGAAGATGGCCTACTTTCAAGGTGGATTGAACTTCCCATGGTGTCAGAGGGGCCTGGGCATCTACCTCAGTTCACCAAAAAAAGACATTAGGATTAGAGCTGTGAAGATTTAGCAGGAACTTGCCTGGTTAGATGAGAAGGGACAGAGTGGGCAAGGGCACAGACTGAAGAGCCATCAGGCTATGCCCACATCTGAGTCTGAGCAGAGGAAAGAAGAAAGCAAGGCAAGTGGGTGTTTCAGTGTACAAGGAAGGCTGACTCGGCCAGCTCATGGAGGAACCCTGAGCCATGCTCACTCATCAGAGGAGTCCAGGGTCTCCAGGATAAGCTCATGCTTAAGCTAGATGGGAGCAGCAGTGTGCATGAGGCAGTATACAACAGGGAAGAGGGACAAGGGGGTTGGAGGATATGGTACAAGTGTGACAGGACAGTCATAGAGCCGGGCAATGTTGCAATGCTGCTGAGATGCTGCAATGCTGCATCGGTGAGTGGTACCATCTGTTATCATGCAGCTATGTGGTGGGACTATGCTACAGTGCTAAAGTAGTGCATGGTGCAATGGTACCTTGCTGCAATGGAGCAGCACAGTGATGCTATAGGGCTGCATGGGTGCATGGTGCCACGGTGCAGCCATGCAGCTGTGTGGCAATACCATGCTGCAGTGTTGCAGTGCTATAAGGTGGTGCATGACACATGGAGCCTGGTACAATGATACCATGCTGCAGTGGAGCATCACAGTGATGCTGCAGGGCTACAGTAATGCCATGCTGCAGTAGAACAGTAGGTTTCTGAGCCACAGCCCAGCTGCACAGAGCTTGGTGCCCTCAGATATCTAGTCCTTTCCACAGCTTTGGCCTTGGTCTGAGCAAGACCTCAGGTGAGCTGCTCACCTCCCGAAACCCCCATCCCCTTCTCTGTCAAGTGGAAGCAATTCCCTCTGGACCCTCTGAACTGCTGGAAGCATGTGGAGACCTCAAAGACTGAAAGACCAAGGGGACATGGCATTGCCAATGCTGTGCCTCCTCTGATGCTTTTCTGAGTGTGGGGATCGGGTCTGATTACCCAGCTTTGAAGTCACCATTTACTGCAAGGAAGTGGACAGGGCTGGGCCTGGTTCCTGTCCCTGGGTGGCCTGTAGGCCAGGACTGCAATGGAAAGAATGAATTTGTCCTTGTTCAGCCTCTCTGTCCCCTTCAGGCCTCCCTCCAGAGACTGACCCCGCTGCCCTCACACTGCCGGTTACCAGCCCTGGGTAGAGATTAGGGTCACGGATGAGATAGCTGAGTCTCATGCCTGGGAAAGGAAAGGAAAGAAAGAACTCTCCTGAACATAGGAGCCACTCCTGCTGCCCAGGGCGGGGGAATGTGGTTAATGGAAGGAAAGAAGATGGAGGAGACAGGCTGAGTAGAAGATTTGCTTATCGTCTTCATGGAGAAATGGACTTGTCCCATGCTATGACCCTCCACTTCATCCCACATAGCTGATCCATAATCACTGCTGGCCCCCACATGCTCTTTGCACAGTGCTCCCCTTAGCCATGGTTCTTCATTCAGGGGTTCTGTGAACCCATATTCTGCAAACATCATCTGCCATGACTGCCTCTGCCACACGCACACAACCAACACTGCAGCATCTCTCGCTTAGTGTAGATGGGTACATGGTTTATAACTCACATGCTACACAGGTCTGAGTAAGAACGAGTATGAAGCTTCAGGACTCTCCAGAGTCCCGGGCATCCACTGGGGTTCTCAGGACACACCCACAAATGAGAGGCTCCACGGCACTGTTAATGTGCTTCCCTCCCCCTGGTGCTATGGGACGACTTCAGGGACAACCCACATTAAGACCTTACGCTACAGAGAAAGAGATGCTGCACTTCAGCGGAAGCTGGTGGCAGAGAATGCCAGAGGAGGAGGGAGTCACTACCTATGGGGAAGGGTGCTGCCAATCAAGCTTAGGGGAGGGGTTCCTGAAGCAGGAGGAGAAAGCTGCCAGTGGCTCCAGCTGGGACTGGAGGTACTAGAGGCAAAGAGAAGCTGCCACCAGAGGCGGCTGCCTCTTATGAAGTGTGTGGAAGAGGCTGCAACCTGAATGGGAGCTGCTTGCTCGTGTCCTCTACTCTGTCCCTAAGGCCACCTTCTTGAGATGTCTAACAGAGAGCAGTATGGAAGTCAGGACGCTGGGAGCTATGGCAGTCGCAGTAACCAAAGCAGCAAGAGAGACTGGAGGATGAAGCCAGGGCGTCACTCACGTCATGTTTCAGTTTCCCGATGATGGTGGGGAAGACAGACAGAGGGGCCTCGGTTCCTGCAAAGCCCACCTTGCTGAAGCCAGAACCGTAGTCACAGATGATGGGTGTTTGGTCCATGGTGCTGTGGTGGCCTGGACACACCTGCAGGGAGAGACCACATCATCCCTTGTCCCAGCAGGCACTGTGCCAGCAGCGAGACATGGGCTCCATGTACCTAGAGCAAGGCTGGCCTGAGCATGAGCCACTCTGCAGGTGCTGTGGCAATTTAGGAATGGAGAGCTTTAAACAGCTGTGTGCATACAGTCATCCCACAGACCAGCAGCCTGGGGGCCTGCTTCAGATGCTCCCTCTAAAACAAATGAAGCACTTACAGAAAGCTGTTTGGAGTGCTTAGTACACAAATCGGTCACAAGGAAACCAGTCCTGTCTGAGTGTGAACCTCTGGGTGGGTCTGCCTGGCTTGTCCTAGGTTCAACACTAAAGAAACATTGTCTCTGAAACCTCTGTTGTGGACAAACTGGGACAGATCCTGTGGTCTGGACAAGGCCAGGCCTCCCAAAGCAGAGTACTGTGCATGTGAGCAGGGATGGGGCAACTGGCTTCCTTCCAGCATGGAAGAACACCACAGGAATTGCTGGGCTGCAGAGCTAGGCAGGCTCAGAGCTCAGGAAGCTGTACACCATGGATGTTAACAGGTATTTTATGGCAAAAGCCTGATCCCTGGCAGCCCCAATAAGCTATGCTCAGCCACTCGTCTCCAGCACACCATTTTGAAAAGCAATTGTGAAAAGCAGAGAAAGATTTATTCAACGTGGCCATGTTGGAAAGAGAAACAAAGCGGCCCAGTTGGCCCCCAAGTCTCTCTTCTGAGGCCCAGACATAAGGCTCTGGTTTAAACAGAGGGCAGGAGGTGTGCATTCCTAAGCAGTCCTGGCCAAGGTGTGGTCCTGCCCGTCACTGACTCATCACTGTCAGCTCCAGTCTCTCCTGACAAATTCTCAGACCTCAGTGAAATCTCTCTGGGAGACAAGCTCTCCCGCTGGCTGGCACCAGACTTCAGCCTCTCCCTTCGCTAGTGTGGGGCTCCCGGGGCAATTCCAGTGCATTGTTTCAGCAGGTCTCGTAGCACAACTGGTTCTAAAATATCCCCTCCCGTGGCTGAAGTGACTTCTCAGCAGTCAAGGGCGCCAAGCACCTATACTGACAGCTCGCAACCCAACTGTAACTCCAGGGGGTCTGGTGCCCTCTTCTGGCCTCCACGGGTGCCTACATGCGTGCAATACACACAAATTCATACAGATGCATATACACAAAAACAAAAAAATAATCTTTAAAGTAAGTTCTCTGTAGGGGCCCACAGCTTGTGTCTTGTGGCTTCAGCTTGTTTTCCTCTTGAGACTCAAGGTCAGAGGTCCGAGCTTGTTTCCCCCTGCAAGGCTGCATAATAGGATGTTTTGGCCAAAGGTATGATCACTCGATGTCTTGAGTACTAGGGAGCTGTTTACGCTTAACTGTAGTTTGTACTTTGAACAGTGATGTCCTTCAAAGGGGGAGGTCTTTTTGCCCCCCTTGCTTTGAGTATATAAAGGCTGTGAGTAATAAAACTCAGGCATCTGTGGTATTGACCCAGAACCCTCCCAAAGCTATTCTGTGTCTCTGTCTTTTTCTTCCTCTACATCTATATTTCATAGCTATCATTTCCCAATTCCACACTTCCCACTTCAAAACCCATTCAACAGGTCGAGCAGGGCTCGACAAATGGTGCCCAATGTGGGGCTTTCTGAATCCAATGATGGAACACCAAGAGATGAAGGGAATACTCCGGATGTCAAAAATTCAAATGACAGTTGTTTGTACATTCACTTGGAGATATTTTAAAAGCCAGAGGAAGTTAGAGATGCAGCAAGCATATAAGTCACGAAGGTTTGAGTTTGTAAATTTTTTTTTAGGTCTGAGTAAATAGTTTGAAAATATGTATGTCTGGGTATGTCATGTAGTTTGAATGAGTGATAGCATGAGTCTGAGTGAATGATCTGGATGTACTGAGGATGCAGGCCTGAGTTGAGTCTAGAGTTGTTGGAGTCACTCGATGCGGACACCTTTATGAAGCTGAGTTTGAGGAGACTAAGGAGGGACTAAAGGGCTTGAGAGATTTTGTAGTTTCCCTTTCACAAAAATTGGAGACTCTGCCGGTCTCCTCTCTTCTCAGAAAGACACTGTTCTTCCTACTGTAATAGCTAGATTAGAATGGCCCAGGGGGCCTGCTGGTGTGGCTGGAGTCTCTGTTTCCAGAGAGACTAGGATGCTGTGGAAGAGGTAGCGTGGCTGAGCCATGGAGGGCAAAGCCACAGCAGAGGCAGGGAAATGGCCACACTGGGCAGCACAGGGAAGCATGGGTACGGCGTGGACGGCACACTTGCACACATGCACACATGCCCGGCCTAAGTGGGTGCTCACTGCAGGACATCAGTATGGTGCTGGGGTTCTTGCCTGGTTGTGGACGGCAGCACGAGGGCTTACTAAGGCTGGGAAGCCTGGGCTCCCAGGGGCAGAGGATGTTTCCCCCCGAAACAGATATAATGAAACAAAGCCCTCTATGTCGCCAGAGGAACTGCTAGAGGTGGATGTTTTTACAAAGTTGTTTGTTAACGAGTTTTGCTTGCCACATATTTACAGCTTCAGTGGGGCTTTGCCCATGCAGGGTTATTAATTGTCCCCAGAGAAAATGCAAAGACAACCACCTTTTCAATATTTAGGACATGTATCATACCCTAAGGAATCAAAGCCTCAAAAATTAAAAATAAGAAAGGATGAGTTAAAGACTTTGAATGATTTTCAAAAGTTATTAGGGAACATTCAATGGCTACAACCTTATTTAAAATTATCTACTGATGATTTGGAACCCTTAAATGATATTTTAAAAGGAGATAATGAGGCTAATTCGCCCAGACAGTTAACTGAAAAAGGTAGGCAGGTTGTTTTACAAGTTGAGAATGCTATTCAGTATCAACAGATGCATTATATTAATTATGATCAACCTTGGCAAGCATATATCTTGCCCACTAGACATACTCCTACAGCAGTATTATGGCAAAATGGTCCTCTTTTATGGTTTCATCTTCTTGTTTCACCAGCTAAGGTGTTAAACCCTTATTATGAAGCAGTAGCTTGTTTAATACAAAAAAAAGCCAGATGGAATCTAGGCAATATTTTGGTGAAGAACCAAATGTGATCAATGTTCCTTTTACTAAACAAGTTGGTTGGTTATTTCAAAATAATGATTCTTGGGCAATTGCTTTTTCACAGTTTTTGGGCCAAATTGATAATCATTTTCCAGCTGATCAATTCTTGCAATTTGCCCAAATGCATTCCTTTATATTTCCTAAGGTTATGATGAAAGATCCCATAAAAGATGCTATGCTAGTTTTTACTGATGGTTCCTCCAATGGGAGAGCTGCTTATGTCATCAATGGTAAAGGTTACGTAGTACAAACAACTCCAGCTTCAACTCAGATAATAGAATTGAGAGCTATGACTATGGTATTTCAAATTCTTAAAGATAATTCATTTAATTTATATACAGATAGTCGTTATATTCATAGAGCTCTTCAAGTTATAGAAACTGTTCCCTGCATTTGGACTAATAATGGTCAGGTTAGGATACTGTTTCAACAAATTCAAGATGCCATTTCATCAAAAACAGTTATGATAAATTCACAATATTGTGAAATTTGGTAAATTAAAATACATGCATATGGTAATAGATACTTGTTCAGGATTTTTGATGGCCAATAAGCATGTAATTGTTCATTGCCTAAAATGTTTCTCCTCTATGGGGATGCCAAAAGTTATTAAAACTGATAATGGATCTGGATATATTAATAAACCATTTCAACAATTTTACTCCCAATAGAAAATTGAGCATAAAACAGGCATTCCTTATAATCCTCAAGGATAAAACATTGTTGAGCAAGTCCATGGCAGTCTCAAGATGCAGCTTCAAAAAATTAAGAGGGGAGAGCTGTACCCCCAATCATTGAATCATGCCCTCTTCATTTTGATTTTTTTTTTGAACGTGGATGTCTGGGAGCAATCTGCCACAGACAGATTTTGCCTTGATGGCACCCGAGTGACCTTTGCTCAGGTGAAATGGAAAGATTCTTGCTCTGGATTATGGAAGGGTCCTGACCCAGTTTTAATATGGGGTCAAGGGCATGTTTGTGTTTTTCACAGGAAGAAAATGAAGCTCAATGGCTGCCTGAGTACTTGGTATGATGTGTGGAACAGAGGAATGCTGGCCCTGATAACACCATGGTTGCTGACCCACCTCCAGAGGAATTGGAGTAAGATTTGCTGAACCTGTGTTCCTGATCATCCGATGTTACATCCTGCAGTCTGGGAAAGGAAGGAATGAGTCCCAGCTTCCTGATAGACCTGCTGCACAAATTTCCTAGACCTCTGTGAGTTCCAGTTATTCTGAATCTGGCTAAGAAATGACTGTCTGTCTGTGACTGGGTGTTTGGCCATTTATCCACACTATATCTTGGGACATGGAGGTCACCTTTGCCAGTGTTCACCTGCTGATTGCCTAGAGGAAATATAAGGCCTGGAGAACAGTTGCCTCAGAGTTTCCCCTCTGTGAGAAAGAGACTCTTTGGAGCAATCAAACACTATTACAGAGGCAGTATACTGGTTGAGAAATCAAATTGGAAGTACTGAAGAGGCCTCCCAGACTGATAAGGAGGAACTGGGACAAAAGTTTTGCTGCTGTTTGGTACTCTGGGACTGGGTAGCTCAACTGTATCTTTGGAAGATGATGGCAGCAATGCATTGGATTTTAGAAGAGGAAAAAGAGAAGGTTCAGAATTATGGAATTACTCATACCTCACCCACCACAAAAACATTTTCTTGTCCCTTGATTTGGAGTTGTTGAAAATTGTAATTTAACCAATTGTGTGTCCACTGCTAAGTTCATATTAGAATTAGGATGTTAACCTGTTAATGTTAGGATATTGTTATGAAAATGGAGCATAAGCTGAATGCTTTATTTGAAATAATACAATTGTTATGAGATGAGATTCAAGGGTTAAAGATAAGAACTCATTTGAAACGTCAGTCTAAATTTAACTGGGTGAATGTAACCTCTTCTGTTTACAATGAAGATGTTAGCTTATCTGAGAGGAATTTGGTTTGATGCTAAAGTAGTCCTTAAATTTGATGTGGTTGCAACAGGAGTTCACTGATTTTAAAAGGGCAAAGTTGGATTTTGATACAGCTAAAATTGCTGTGGACATCCTGAACCATTTAAAAAAGGCCATTCTATCTTGATCATCCTTTATTTCTTCACTAGGAGGTATAGCAGCCATAAGGAGCAGATGTATTGCTATGATTATTCAAGCTACTTGCAAGCTCTTAGTGGAAAACTGATCTAGAGCTGCATAAAGTTAAGCTTTGCACCCTCTCTTGCCAGAGGCTGGTAGTCAGAGACAAGTACATCCTTCTTGCTAGCTGTCAACCTAAAACAGAGTACACTTGGTGGAAAATGTATCTCGAAGATGGGTAAGGCTGTCTGGTTGAAGAAGACAACCTAAGACAGACACAGTCACCTGAGGGGTCCGAGGGACTCTTTATATTATAAAGAAGGGGGGAGTTGTGAGGGCTCACAGAGACCCCAACTTGTGGCTTGTTTTCCTCTTGACTCAAGGTCAGAGAGTGTGAGCTTGTTTCCTCCCTGCAAGACTGCATAATAGGATGTTTTGGCCAAAGGCATGGTTACTTCAAGGCCTAATTACAGGATGTAAGGCGTGGTCACCATATGTCTTGAGTACTAAAGAGGTGTTTATGCTTAACTGTATTTTGCACTTTGACCCGTGATGTCTTCAAAGGGGGGAGTTTTTTTCCCCCCCCCCCCTTGCTTTGGGGATATAAAGGCTGTGAGTAATAAAACTCAGGCATCTGTGGTATTGACCCAGAACCCTCCCAAAGCTATCCTGTGTCTCTGTCTTTTTCTTCATCTACGTCTATATTTCATAGCTATCATTTCCCAATTCCACACTCCTCTCTTCAGAACCTGTTCAACAGGTCAAGCAGGACTTGACAATTCTCTCTTATCGGGAAGGTTACAACTGGGCAAGGAATGAGGTTGCATACCCGTTTGTGTTAATTCCCACCTCACCCAGAACTCCGAGCTAGAGGGCCCACAGGAGCATTTTGGTCAGTACTCTGGGCCCCCCTCAAGCCAACTCTGCCTGAGGCTATTGCACACTGGGCCAATATCTCTGTCTCCACAATACCTGCACAGCTCTTCTCTCAGATACCAGGCCACCCACTGACACATTGTGGATCTCTAGCTCAGATTCTCACATAGGGGAGTAAGTTACATCAACAGGGATATGGAGGGGATTGTGGCTACCCTTCTCTGCCTCCTATTTGGAAATCAGAGAACCTTCAGACTCCAGTTGTAAAAACTTCCTCTTCCTCTGAGAGCTGTAATAAGAGACCTACCTGTGGGCCCGGATTTCTCTCTTTAGAGCATGCTGTTCTGTCTGCCCATGTCCTTAACAACTCTTCTAATAAATTCCCTACCCTATCAGTCCACCTCAGGGTCCCCTGTGAGCCCATATCTGAGAACTTTCAGTCATTTGCTTATTCCTCTTCTGGAGGCCCTGCCATGCTGCTGGGAGTAGCTGTGGTTCATTTTTCATCTTTGTATAGTATTTGTGCTTCACTGTGTAGACACAAAAATATCTCAAAGACACTTGGTTCCTCTCAAAGATACAGCAGTAAATCAGAGTAAAGAGAGTAATCAGCCCTTTGGAATTTTCCAGGGCTTTGGTGAACCATCTTTTTGCCGGTGGGGATCCTGCCTCTGGACTTAGTGATAATTGAGCAGGCAGCAGCTGCTGGAGGCTGGAGTGATGGTGGCAGTTTCTTAAAAATAATGACAGACACCATGTTGTCCCGTTCTTCCTTCCATGAACAGTCTCTCCCTAGTGTATGGTGCCATGTGATTGCATCTTACCAACAGCAGATGAGGGGCTCACTCTGTAGCCCAGGCTAGACTCAAATTAATAGCAGTCCTGACTCAGCCTCCTCCCGAGTGCCAGAACTGCAGGTGTGAGGCACTGTACCTGGCTAGAATTTCAAAATTCACATGTACACCTGTGAAGCCGCTGGTCTCAACAGTGTGCTGGAAAGACTCAACGTGGCATTCTCAGGGAAACTGCCCCCCAGACCCTATTCTCTTCTTAGGAGCACAGAAATTAGCATCATCTTCTAGGCATTGGGAGTTTTCTGAAAGAAAGACTACAGTATCTGCTCCCATATAACGCCACCAGCTGCATCTGCTCTGACTGGAGAGGCAACCTGGGCTTCAAAGCTAGACATGGCCTCTCCTCTCCATGATAAACTGAAGTTCCCAGAAGAAACACACACACACACACACACACACACACACACACACACACACCTGTGTTCAAGACTGCACAAGGCTGACTGACTGTGGTTCTCAACCTTCCTAATGTTGCTACCCTTTAATAGAGTTCCTCGAGCTGTGGTGACCCCCAACCATAAAATTATTTTCATTGCTACTTGATAACTGTAATTTTGCTACTGTTATGAATCGTAATGTAAATATCTGGTATGTAGGATATCTGATATTGTACCCTATGGGGTCATGACCCACAGGGTGAGAACCGCTGGAGTAGAACTTCATGATTTGGAATGCTGCAGATTCAGAGCCAAATTATCCTGGGCCATTATGAGTCCCATAAATAGTCACTAATGTCCGGCCTAACCTTGTGACTATGGGGTGAAGGAAACCCCATACTAACTTCTGAAACATGCTAATTTAGCAGGCTACCAGCCTCCACCAACCCATGCTCTATGGCAGAGCTGATAGGTTGTGGAAGCTGGCCTTTCCAGAAGTTACCAGCACAGCTGTAAAATCTGGCCCTTTCCAAAAGCTGTCCACTCTGGCAGAATGAGCCAGTGAGATCCCATGACAGGAGTGAGGAGTTACTATCAGCTTGGGAGGAAGCTTGACTTGGTTTCTAGTCATTCACTCATTTAAAACAAATGTTTGTGGCTAGGCATGGCAACTCATGCCTTTAACACCAGCACTGAAGAGGTAGAGGCAAGCAGATCTGAGTTCAAGCCCATCCTGGGCTACATTGTGAGTTCCAGCCCACCCAGGACTACATACAGACACTCTATCCTAAAACAAACAAAACTAAACAAAACCCCCCAAAAAATAAACAAACAAAATCCCACCCAAAACAGGCAACTCTTGTTTCTGACCAGGAGGAGTTTTGCACATGTCACCATCTGCTCAGGCCCATGGAGTCACAGGGTTTCCTGCTTTCTGAGAATAAACAAAGTCCCAGAAACGATCTGGTCCCATTTCCACCTAGAAAGCAATCTTTCGTTCTGCAGAGCAGGGTGAGGCAAGCAAACAGCACAAAACCATTAACTTTTGCTCAGAAGAAAGCAGAAACTTGTCAGACCTGGTTCAGGGTTCTGGAAACAGCCAGGCGGGAGGCTAGGGTCTTCGTGCTCCCTGGGGACAGCCTGGGCATCTGTGGCCGGTCCCACGTGTGTTCATTCAGGACCAGCTGATCTTGCTTGGGAACATGTCCCTTTCCTAATAAAAATAAAAAAGATGCCAAGACACTTAAGCAGCAGAGACATCCAAACCGAACCTGAGAGCCCAACACAGGGCCACGGCAGCCGTGAGGGCACAGCCTGCCCTCCATCAGGGAGAAACCCCCCTCCCTTGAACCAAATCATAAAGTTAGTGGAAAATGGAACTCACTGGTGTCTCTGAGGGAGACCACAGACCTACCCCCACCCCCCACCCCCTCTGCAATGACAGGGTCCCTGGGTGTTGTAGGCCTTTCCCTGTTGCTGGGACATTTGGACATTGTGACGTAGCTGTGACCTCAGGGCCTCACCCAGGCAGGGACATCAGCCCCTGCTTGAAATGACCTTGAGAGAGAAGCTTCTAGGTTTTAAACCCGTTCCTCACTGTCCCTGAGTTCATTCTTATTTGGGGTTGTGTGGCCCTCTAGATGTCTGTTCTGCTAGGACCTAAGGGTAAATAAACCAAGACCGTCATCTGGGGATAGCAAAGGGATCCAAAAGGCAGAGAGAGATCTGAACTCCTATAGAGGCCCTGCCCTCAGCCCTGGCCCCGAATTGATGATCCAGGGCATGGTGGGAGATCAAAAGGATTCTCCAATTCCAGGGATGAAGGAGGAACCCAGGGCTTTGGGCAGGTCCAAGGCAATGTCAGGGAAAGAACCTGGTACATTTGTCAGGTGGGAGTGCATCCCAGTACCTTGTCTGGAACCACAGTACGGAGTCAATGCCCCACACAGAGCATTCCAGAAGGGTGTGGCCAGGCAGTGTAGCTTAGAGTTCTTGCCTAGCTTGCTGAAACCCTGGGTTCCACCACCAGCACCACAAAAAGCAGCATGGTGGTGAGTACCTGTACCTTCATTCCAGCACTTGGAAGGTGGAGGCAGGAGCTACATAGCAAGTTGGAGATGAGCCTGGGCTATGTGAGACCCTGTCTCACAAAATAAAAGTGATGAGAACTGGGACTTGAAACTGAGCTTCCCCAGAGGCCCTTTAGTGTTGCCTTGGTGAGTCAGGACATGGACATGAGGGGCCACAATGGACTAGTGTAGCATGAATCTTAAAAGGTCTTATTAATAAAAACAAACCTGGAGTCAGGTAATGGGGTGAACACTGAAAGATCAGAGAGAACAGGCCACAGCTAACCTCACCTCGCCAACTTCTCAGCTGATCCTGTTTCCTCAAACTGAAAGTCCTCATCTGATGTGAATCTCAGCTGAACTGCTGCTCAAAGCCTAAAAGCTTAACCAGGCTCTAGTTCCTGGTCCTCACACCTTATATACCTTTCTACTCCTGCCATCACTTCCTGGGACTAAAGGCATGTGTCACCATGCCTGGCTGTTTCCAGTGTGGCTTTGGACTCACAGAGATCCAGATGGATCTCTGCTTCCAGAATGCTAGAATTAAAGGTGTGAGTGCCACCATTTTTTGGCCTCTATGTCTATCTAGCGGCTGTTCTGTTCTCTGACCCCAGATAAGTTTATTAGGGTGCACAATATATTGGGGAACACAATATCACCACAGACCAGCTTTGGGATCCAGAGATTTAATTCATGTTTAACTGGACCTGAGGTGGCTCAAGGCACTTTGGAAATCTATTTCTTACAGTCCCGTGTGACAATGGCTGCAGTGGATCCTGTCCAAGGTTCCAGTTGACAGAGGCCACAGACACACAGCCAGGACCTCTTGGCTCAGTAGACACAGTTGCTACATAAGCAGAAGCCAAAGCATGGGAACAGGTAGGGACAATTGGAAGGCTTTCCAATAGAACTGCCCAGACTCTGATTCACAAGTCACAAAGCTATTGCTAGAAGCATGGGTTATATCTCCCCCCTCCTCGCCCGACCCCCCCCCTCACCTTTGAACCAGCCTCCAATGTAGTAGTCCAAACCCATGAACGATAACCTTGTCATGTATCACACCATCTATGAGGTGTGGGAGTCCAGAAGCACTGAGCTGGGTAGTCCCAGGCTGAGCTGCCCTGTGAGGCTATAGAAGGTGACCTTGGAGGTTGCCATCTCATCTGAAAACGCAACAGGGCCAGGGAACCTGCTTCCAAGGCAGCTCATGTTTGGCACATTAGTGTGACTGTGGGAGGGAGGCGACTGCCCAGTCTGCTAAGTGTCCCTGGGATAGGTGGTGGCTCCCAGAGACCACAGGCTAAAGTACCATGACCTCCATGCAGATCTGGAAGATGGAATTGCATTTTGTGTTACAACAGTCTATTGATTACACAGGTCAGTGCTACTCTGGGTGGAGAGCTCTTCAGATCACAGGATTGCCTGCAGGTGGGTCTTGAGGTACCATCTTGGAGGCTGCTACAGAAGAGACCAGAGCAAGGAGACTCAGGAAGGCCACTGAGAGGAGAGGCTTGCCACCAGGACCAGAGCTCGAGGAACTGCAATCTGATGACCCTCCACTGGCTGAGGGAGGAGGACTGAGAGCAGGTCCTCCCAGTTTCTGAAGTTCCTTCCTGGCTCCTGGCCTAGCATGGCCCTGGGAGAGTTCCCAGCCAAGGTGCTGGAGCCAAGTAGCATGGCTGCAAAACAGAACTGTGGCAAGAACAGATGAAGACAGGGACTTGGAAGGCATCAGAGACACATAGTCTCAGTGCCCTAGGTCTGACATCTGTGACTTCTGGCTCACACCTGCCTGCCTACCTGGAAAGGCAGAGGCCTGGGCCTCTCAGAAAACAAAATTACTCAAATGAAAGCCAGGAGCAAGACAGCTTTCTGATAACTAACATCGGTGGCTTGTGGAGGAGGCTGAGGGAGAACCAGATGGAAGGTGCCATCTCTGAGCCTCTAAGGGCAGGAACAATGGTCCCTTGTGTATGGCTTAAATCACCCTTTGTGTGTGTGTGTGTGTGTGTGTGTGTG
>CABHPH010157930.1:10451-39248 GCA_902168325.1 Peromyscus nudipes
AAGAAAGAAAGAAAGAAAGAAAGAAAGAAAGAAAGAAAGAAAGAAAGAAAGAAAAAGAAAGCATTGGTACTAGCAGCTGAGGAACAATTGCCAAAGAAGGAGAAATTCTTGCCATATCTTTATTGAACTTGTTGACTTGTGCTGAAGATAAATAGGTCTTGACATTATATCAGTACCAATTCTCTCTGTGTCTCTCTGTGTGTGTCTCTATGTCTCTGTGTATTTGTGTGTGTGTGTGTGTGTGTGTGTGTGTGTGTCTCCCTCTTTTGTTTGAGACAGCCTCTTGCTATCCAGACTAGTCTCAAAACTCAAAATTCTCCTGCCTCAGCTGGGATTGTGGGTATAATGCATAACTGCCATTTCTTTACTGGGTCAAATCAATTCGCAAGCACCCATGTATTTGATGGATACGTGCTTCCTATGGTAACAAGCTGAGAACATCAGAACTGGTTTATTTCTCTCTAATGAAGAGAAGCATATAACGTTCCTATCTTGGTGACCAACTGCTGACCACACAGGGTACTTCACTCCCATCAATTTGCATGGTCCCACTGTGTCAGGAGGCTTCTGGACTCCAATGACTGAGACCTATCAGGCTATTCCCTGCAAAAGGAAAGCTATCTTAACGTGCCTGGAAAGTGCTTGGAGAAGACAGAACATATTTGGTAGTTAATTTGTGTCAAGATGGGGTGTACGTCCCCTACCTTTTACCGAGCAACCTATAAAGTCACTGATGTTAAAATCTATAATGAGAGAAAGCTGTCAGTGGCTCCTTGGTCCTTGAGACCCAGAGCACACAAAGATGACCATTGTCTGTGTGGCTAATTTAGAATGCTCTACAGCCTGTGACCGGCCTAAACCAGCAAATCCTATCAAGGACCCAATTTTATCACGAAGGTATTCTCTCTTGAACAAATACCTATTCTCTTTCTGGTAAGTAGCTCTTAATTTGATATTGAATCCTGATAAAGACTGTTTGACTGTGGGCATAAAAAGATTAGTTAGCCAAGTTACTCTTCACAAACCGGGTGGGGTTTTCCCTTCTCCTTCCATATCCAAGATAGTGCCCTAGAGGTGGGAGCGGCCAGCAGCGCAGCATTCCATCACTGAGGGAGACGGCAATGGAGAGTTTGGTCTGAAGTCGGTCCTGAAACACCAGCAAGCAGCCCTCTCATTAGCCACACACTGGCTCCCCTCCCTCACCTCACATACATAGCTTCATGAAACCCAGAGTCCCCAAAGTGAGGAAGAAAATCTCTAACCAATTACAGTGTTGGAATAGACACTGGCACTGCCATGGCATTAGATGCACCCAGATGTAGCCCTGGAAAACAGTCCCCTTTTTGCTAGGGAGAACTTTCTACAGCTGTAGGGTTAGCTGCTTTCTCGGGATCCGCTGACAGCCCAAGGCTAACAACATCAGTGTACGGTTATGACCCAGTGGTTTGGCTGAATGGTCAAGAACTCGGGGAAATGTGCGCTGTGGACATTGGCAACCAATTAGCAATTAGGTTTGGGCGAGCTACCAACAGTATACTAACTTCTCAGAGGATATTTGTGTCCCCATCAAGGGCTGCTAAGATGGTTCAGCAGGTAAAGGCACTTGCCACAAATCTGATGACCTGAGTTTCATCACGGGCCCCACAAGCTGAGCTCCATATGTGTGCTATGTCACATGAGATAGATAAGTAAATAAATAAGCAAACAGATGTGTTGCGGGAGTGGAAAACAGATCATTCAGCTCTCTACCCCACCAGAAGAGAGCTTTGTTAAATCAGGTGAGCACATGTCTGTTCTTGGCTTTCAGTTCGCCAAATGCCTTCCTCGGTATGCTAATGGATGTTAGCTAGGATGATAATAATGGAGATTGTGTATGAGGACCACAAAATGGATGTCTAGGCAAGGGACACAGCACATGTCTGTAATCCCAGCACTAGGGTGGTTACAGCCAGAGTTTAACATCAGCTTCAGTTATATTGCAAGTTTGAAACTCACCTAGGACACATAAGACCTTGTTTCAAATACATGAATCAGTGAGTGAAGGACTGTGTGAATTCCAGTAGGAAATCTGGGATAATATGGTGTTTTTTGAGTATCAAGGAGCCGGGTCTTATCCTTGTTCTCTACCATTTTCAAAATTCCATTGTGTAGCTTACTTTCCTGGGTTTCATTTTGTAGTTCAAGGTGGTTGCTCTAGCTCCCACCCCCAGGTTCCTATTTAACCAGGTGATGTCAGAAAAGAGAAGAGAAGGCCAGTTTCTTTCCTATGAGGGCATAAACTGAAAAATACTTATTGCTCATATCCCGTTTGCTATAACTTAGTTGTGAGGTCAAACTGCCAGGAAGGGCAGAGGAGAGATGTAGTTTTTATTTTGTGAATAGTTTAAGAAAACAACTCTACCACTGTGTAATCAATAAAGTCTAGATTGAACTCTGGCCATCAATCCTCCGTGCTGACTGACCCAGCACTGGGACTCTGAAAGGGTTCCTGCTCGTGGAGCTAACAAGGAACGTGTTCTACTGAGGTATGGTGAAGGTAAGTCCTAGTCAGAATAACTAGAATAACTAGATTTCTCTTTACCTCTTTGCACATTCCTGTCAACAATACTATCTCCGGCTTTCCTGGACGTCGTACTCCCCACCCTGATATCCACACACACACACCACTCTGTGCAGATAATTCATTTTATTCAAAAGAACAATGAACTGATATTAAGATCTGCTTATCTCCCCACCTATGCATTTCCCTGCTGTAGGCTGACGGTACAGGAGAGTGGAACAGACTGTGTGAGGTGGAGTTATCACTAAGCTGGGAGACTTGACATGATCTCTCCCATTGCCGGAATCTCTACCCTAGAGAGCAGACTAGAGAGGGTGACACTTATCTCTGCCCTCCTCGGTGAGTCACTCACAAAACCTGCTCTTTTACCTCTGCAGCTCTGGGTTCTGCTGAGTTTGAAGTCCCAGTGCTCAAAAGGAAAATAATTCCATTGATGAGCCCGTTAAAACCTTTGTGGGGAGGGGGTGGTATCATGAGATTCATACCTCCTGCCACAGGATGTAAACAAATAAATGACTACAGTATTCACGGAGATGACTGTTGACGAATATCAAACACCGAGCCAGAAAAGAGGGTGTCCAGAACTCGAGACGTTCTCTGTTATGTCTTCAGATATTCCTCTATGGTGCTAAAACTTCATGGGAACCATCTCGGCACAGACCCAACCACAAAAATTCAGACCCTTCAAAAGTGAGGGTTTGCTCTCACTTCTAGGAAAATCCTCTTACACACACACACACACACACACACACACATACACACACACATATATATAGTCATATATGTATATGTCAGCCTCAGTTACATAGTGAGCTTGAAGCTAGAGCCTGGGCTACCTGAGACCTTGTCTCCCAAAAACCTAGATAAATAAATAATAAATAAAACTAGATAATAAGGTTCATTTTTAAAATGTCTTCCCCCTTCTTTTTAATACAGTGTGTATTTGAGGCAATGAGCTGATTTAACCCACAGTCATGGAGCATTAAGGAGAAGGGTCATGACTGGACTTGAGGAAGAAGGAACATCACTCAGAAATGGATGTAGTAACCCAAGCTTTTGGGGGCTCTTCTTATGGAAAGGCGGTGAAGATATTTCCATTTGTACAAGCCATCACAGCAGGTGTGTTACGTTTCATGGGGGGGTGGGATATTATGAAGAAAATGGAGTGGGTGAATATGGGGTAACAACAGAGCTGTGCACATACTATGGAGTGGGGTGCACATACCCAGCTCAACTTGTCCCAGGATGTCTCCCTGTAACATGAAAGCCAGCTGGACGTCAATCATTCCTAAATCCCTCGAGGCAACATTTCCAGAATCAGTTCATTTTAATTCACCTGAGAAGATGCATTTGCAAGCGTTTGACTCGGGATTGAGTTCACGAAGGGTAGAGACATTGGAAGCGGTGAGTTCCGCAACAGCAGCTGTGGCTGTAGAAGGCTGATTCCCAGGCATCCTCCTGACTGAGCAGGAGATGGTTCAACTCAGCAACTTCTGATAGAGCAGGCTAGCTCTGGTGTGGAAGAGCTTCCTGATTGGCAGCTTTTTGCTCTGGCAGAGGCAGTAGCTACCTTGACAGTCCATACGGGGAGGAGGTGCTGGAGGCTCAGTCCAGAGATGACTCATGCTTGCAATGGTATGTAGGTCTGATACTTCCTTCGGGTTTGCACCAGCTGGAGAATGTTCTCTACAGTATTGAGAATACACACACAATACATAGGGGATCCAGAAAACAAGGGTCCTTTCACAAGTGAACGAAGAATAAATGTATCTTTTTTTTTTGCTGCAAAAATTTTTTTTTACAATTTTTAGTAAATATTTTTATTTTATAATTACTTTAATTTTACATATCAACCACGGATTCCCTTGTCCTCCCTGCTCCCAGGGGGGTGAATTGGGGGGAAAACATCCTATCTTAACAGCTGTTACCAGACCTAGGGAGCAAGCAGCCCAGCCCAGATTAGAAGGATGGAGAGTGTTATGGTTTGAATACGTATGTATGCCCCCTTAAAATTTATATGTTGAAGCTGAGCAGTGGTGGCACACGCCTTTAATCCCAGCACTCGGGAGGCAGGGGCAGGTGGATCTCTGAGTTCCAGGCCAGCCTGGTCTACAGAGCAAGTTTCAGGACAGGTTCCAAAGCTACACAGAGAGACACTGTCTCAAAAAAAAACAAAACAAAACAACAAAAATTTTCACATGTTGAAACCTATTCCCCAATGCAGTAATATTAAGAGTGGAGTTGATCTTCAAGAGATGATTCGATCATTGGGGCTCTTACAAAAGAACATGAGAAGATGTTGCCAAGAGGCAATTGGCTACGAAACAGAAATCAATCGTGCATCAACATTCCATCTACAGTTAGGATGTCTCAGCCTTCCGTGCTGTGAGCAACAAGTTCCTGTTGTTCGTAAATGACCTCCTCAAGGTATTTTGTTACAGTATCAAAGGCTGCTGCAGATAGTGTGGCTTTGGGACAAAGATTCACAGGAAGATAAAAGTGGAATTCATTGCTCAACCAGGACGATGCCTGAAAATCAGCCTGCCGTAGACACAGTGAGCCAGCCTTTGGAAAGATTAGTGTTAGATGTTTAGTTGATCGGTTGGAGCACTTGAAGAGAGAAAGAAAAGTATAGTGGGAACTTAAAAATGGTGGCAGTCCAATTATCCATCATAGGAAGACATTTTAGAAAGATTGCATCCTCCATATTGTGTACTTTCTGGACCAATGACAAACATTTACATGAACATTACAATATATATATATTAACTGCAAACATTTTTTTTTTTAATTTGAGACAGGGTCTCATATAGCCCAAGCTGTTTGAACGTGCTATGGCACGGATAACCTAGGCGTCCACAAGCGTGCCCAGTTTATACACTGTTTGAGATGAAACCTGGCACCTGGTGAATGCCAGTCAAGCACTCCGCCAACTGAACTACATCCCCAGCCTTACATTGGTTATTATCTAAAATTATTTGAGAATAGAAGAAATGAAGTTACAAAAGTCAATGTCAACCTATGCTGAAGAAGGCAAGCACAGATGTTGTAGCTTGGGGCCCCATTTGGCTTATGCTCTGCACATCCAGCTCTTATAACAATGCGCTTGATGGGCTAGTTCTTCACCTATGCCCACACACCGCTCCCCAAACAGTGCACCGAGCAAACTCACCAACCCCTTGATCTCCCTTGAAACATACTCTCATCTCCAAACAATAGTATAAGTTCCCTTGCCCTGAAAATAACCAGAGTTGGACAGTATCATATTCCTAATATGTCTGAGTAGGAAGAATAGAAGGGCCGAACCGGTTTTGAGCGCACACAATGTAAAGCAAAACGGTGTTCTCTAGTAATCTTTTAAGGAGAATTCCCCTATTTATCAGCTTTTGTCTGTGCACAATTGGGCATACGTATGATTAAAATCAGATGCATTATGGGAAGGAACAGAAGTAGGAAAAATGAATGCATGATCTCACTATGATCAGAAAGATAACCATTCAAATAACACCCCCAGTAACCAGCCCCTCCTTCTGCCCGCCATAAAAGGACGTTTCGAACAGTAAGGAAGCTCTACGGTCACTCACGAGGCCTGCTGTCAGTCCTGAGGGCGGACTCTGTAATCTGCACTACTGCTTCTTCTGGACAGAGAGGTTTTACTTCTTTTTTTAAAAATATTGTTTTTATTATTTTGTTATGTATCTGTCTGCATATGGGTACATGCAGGTGAGTGCAGGGCGAGTTACAGGTGGTTGTGGGCCTCTCATGGTGGATGCTGGGAACTGAACTCTAGTCCTCTGTAAGTGCAGTGTGTGCTCTTAACAGCTGTTTCTCTAGCCCTTATCTTGCTTCTTTTACAAATCTGTGTGAGCCTTTATTTTCAATTCTTTGGATGCCAAGATTCTGGATATACCTGGTCCATGCTCTGACTGCCAGTACTACATAATGAACAGATTCGAAAGTTAGTCAAGAAACAGTAATAAAAATATAATTTTAAAGAGATGGAACTGACTGGGTGTGGTGACTCGTTCTTAAAATCAAAGCACTCAGAGGCTCAGACAGAAGGATTGCCACCAGTTTGAGGCCAACTTTGGCCTCAACTGAGATCAGCCTAAGCTACAGAGCGAGACCTTGTATCAAACAAACAAACAAATAAAAGAAAAAGATGCCTTATAGTAAACTGGCAGCCCTAAAACCTAACTGAGGCAGTGTGGGCAGGCTGCCCACCTTCTTTAATCATACACACACACACACACACACACACACACACACACACACACAGCAGCCATTATGTAGCCTAGAGTGGTTTTTTTTTTTTTTTTAAAAAAAGACAAAGTGCGTGTGTGTCTATGTGCTCTTGGATGAAGACACCTGTCAAGGCACACATGTGGAGCTCAGAGGACAGTTCTCAGGAGTTGGTTCTCTCTTGACACCTTGTGAGATCCCGTTATTGATTCTAGATCATTAGGCCAGTACACAAGCTCCTCTACAAATTGAGCCATCCTACTGGCCCCAAGAAGTGTGTGCCACTATACCTAACTTAAAAAGTAATCTTAATCAAGAAAAACAAAACTATTTCATTGAAAACACCAATCAAATAAACAGACCTTTGACAAGAATGACCAAGGAAAGAATGAATAGAAATCATTAAACATCATTAGAAATTGGAAGGAACTGGGCCCCTTGGCCACTGGCCACTCTTAGTGAATGCTCTCTTCCATAATGGGCCCTCTGGTCCGTAGCTGCACTCTCTCAGGAAGTGTTTTCCTCTTCAATGCCCCCTTGGTCTTTGTCCATGCTTCTTGAGAGTGCTTCACTATTCCTTAATAAACTCTGGCTTTTACATTATACTTTGTGTCTTGCACAAATTTACTGGGAGCCAAGAGAAGGCGGGGACCAGATCCCACTGGCACTATCAAGGACAGTTTGTTTCTGGTATTCCATTTCCTTCTTCCATGTATCTTTGTGAACAGCTGATAGGATCATGGCTACCACGAAAATCTTCCCTTTATAAACCATCACTGAAGCCTATAAAGTTATCTTTGTAATTTATCATCTTATCAGAATACAGCCGAGTATAAACCCTTCTCTTCAGTGACCTTCACAGAGTCTCGGTTTGTCGTAGCTTACTATACAGCCAAGGATGACCTTGAACATTGGATTCTTTTTCTTTCTTCTCTTCCAAGTACTGGTATTACAGGTGTGAGCCACCATGGGTGGTTTATGTGATGCTAGGAGTCACACCCAGGGCTTCCATCATATAAGGTGAGCACGCTACCAATTGCGCTACATCCCCAGTCCTCTGGTACAAACGTTTATTATTATGACTTCTGTGTCTGCAGCGTTTCTTCCTCAATAGCAGCTGCCGTTCTAATTATTTTCTGGGGGCGAGAGTTAGTTTTGTTTTTTTGTTTTTGTTGTTGTTGCTGTTGTTTTTAGTTGGTTGGTTGGTTGGTTGGTTGGTTGGTTGGTTGGTTGGTTTTTCGAGACAAGGTTTCTCTGTGTAACTGCCCTGGCTATCTTGGAACTCACTCTGTAGACCAGGCTGACCTCAGACTCACAGAGATCCACCTACCTCTGCCTCCTAAGTGCTGGGTTTAAAGGCGTGCGCCACCACCACCTGGCTTGGTTTGGTTTTTGAGACAGAATGCTGTTATGATGTAGTCCAGGCCAGCTATGACCCCCAAATCCTGCTTCCAACCCTCTTAGATGTTGGTATTGTAGATATATGCCACCAAGTCTGGGTTTGCGATTTGTTCATCTCTTTTACCTCATTACCATTATTTGTGTGTGTGTGTGCGTGCACAGATGCACACGAGTGCATGTGTGCGCATGCTCCCACAGTGTAGAACGTAGAGGGCAACTTTGTGGAGTTGGTTCTTCCCATCCATCTTTACGAAGGTTCTGAAGATCAAACTTATGTTGCTAGGTCTGTGCAGCAAGCACCTTTACCCACTGACCCGTTTGCTGGCCCAACAACGTCTTTAAAAATTAACTTACTTGTATCTGCATTCCAAGCTGTGCCATTTTATCTAATGACTTCTACCAGTCCTTTGCTCCCCGTTATGAAGAGGCTGCCAGGAGCTGATCGGAATATTTAAACTGTCATAATTTGGTGTTCATTCAGTTACCATCTATCTCATTTATGGGCTGTTTGTTGTTGATTTGTTCTTTGTTTTTGAGACAGGGTCTTGCTATCCTCAAACTTACCATCCCCCTGCCTCAGCCTCCTGAGTAGCAGGATTACAATCTTGAGACACTGATCTTACTTTGCTAAAGCATTAGCAAATAAAGAGTATTTCTAGCTACACAAGACTGAGCTCCTTCCGGACAAGTCTCAAGCGCCCTTCCTCTTTGTCTAGCACTTCTTTGTTGAGCAAGCCTAGGAATGTCCTTACCTGGGGGCAAACAGTGAAGGAGCTTCCTCCTCAGCTGGATGCTAACAGGCATGTGTTCTCACCACAAGCAAAGGGAAGTGAGCCAAAGCCACAAATCCTCAGCTGTCCCTCGAGAGCATGGCTGAGTTCACTGCTGGTGGCTTGGCCTGCCTCTCTGTTCCTCATGTCAGCTTCATGAAAATCCTTCGGTCTTGAGATATGTAGATAAGATGGGCCTCTTCCAGAACAGGCAAACTTTGTCATTTCATATCTATTAGAGAATGCTAGCCACAGCACAGGGCACACACATAGAGGTCACAGGATGGCCCTCAACAGTCAGTTCTCTCCTACCATGTAGGACCCAGGGATTGAATTCAAGACGTCAGGTTTGGCAGCAAATGCCTCTAACCAGTGACCCATCTTGCCAGCCCGTATTTTCTCTGTGTTTGTTGTTTTGTGGTGGTTGTTTTGTTGTATTTCGGACTTAGAGTTTTTACTCTGTGGCCCAGGCTAGCCTGGAATCCACGACTTAGTCCAAGCATGCTTTGAACTTGAAGCTATCCTCCTGCCTCAGCCTCCCGAGTCCTAGCTACACTGCAGTAGCCACGTTGATGGAGGACAGTACAGGGCTGGAGAAATGGCTCAGTGATTTAGAGCACTCTTGCAGAGGACCTGGGTTTGATTCCCAGCACCTACAGTGTGACTCACAATCATCTGTAACTCCAATCCAGGGGACCTAACTAGGAACTCAGTATATATACATACATTTGGGCAAAACATTCATACATATAAAGTAAGTAAAACAAACATTTCTAAAGACAGGGCATGGTAGACAAGAGTAAAAGGAATGAAAGGGCCGTTTGCAGACAACTGCTCTGTGAACCATTTGTGATATATGCACATCTATACCAGCTTCCTCTGGTGGAAATAGCACGCTCTCAACTGAAAACATCCTTCTGATGCAGACAGCCTGGTGCCCATCTTTTAAGACATAAATAAAAAAAAAATTCTGGCAGTGATGGTGCATCACTGTAATCCCAGCACTTGGGAGGCAGAGGCAGGCAGATCTCTGTGAGTTCAAGGCCAACCTGGTCTACAAAGTGAGTTCCAGGACAGCTAGGACTGTTACGCAGAGAAATCCTGTCTTGAAAAAAAAAAGGCATAAATACCAACATGGTGACATGCTCCAGCATAAATAGCATAGCTGAGAGTCAATAGTACCCTTTAACAGACGTCTTGTCCAGTGTTGATAATACTCTTTTGATATAGACAGCAGGTGCTTCCTTTGCCCAGACACGGACTTCTTGATAAGGAAAAATCCCATTTTACAACCAAAAGAAAACCAGCCTGAAGCCAGGAAGTGGAAGAAACATGAAATACCAGGAGACACAAGAAAATGAGAGGAATGGCTGACCCCTCCTTCATGAGACAAGAACTTAAATATACCCTTGGTGTAGCTCATTACTGACCCTCACTGCTAAGCCTGATAAGTGTGCACTTTCTGAGACCAAATTAACTGCAATCATTTCTTTTCCCCCTCTTTCCATTTCCGTCTTCCCTTTGCAAACACTAGCCCAGCCCCGAAGCCTCTTTACCCTGATGCTCAGACACACTCGGTCTCATTGTGGTGTTTGTTAGAATTCTTTTAAAGAATATATATTTATATATTTTGATACAAGGACTCTCTGTGTATATGTAGTCCTGGCTATCTTGGAACTCACTCTGTAGCCCAGGCTGGCCTTGAACTCACAGAGATCTGCCTGCCTCTGTCTCCCAAGAGCTGGAATTAAAGTCATGTGACACCACACGCAGTTTAAAGTTGTTGGTTTTTTTTTCTCACACAGTTTAAAGTTGTTGGTTTTTTTTTCTTTTATGTAACCCATTTTCCTTCCTTCCTTTCTTTCCTTTTTCCTTTTTTTCTTCCTTCCTTTTTTTTTTTTTTTTTTTTTTGGTATGTGTGTGTGTGTGTAGAGGGTTGCTCTATTCTCAATCCACCCTTATTGGCAGCAGAGAATTTTCATTTCTTCCACGTGACTCCGACGGTTGACGAGGTGATGTCAAACACACGTCTCCACTGGATGGTCATGATTTCTCCTGTTATCATTAAGTATTTGTAAAGCAATACTGTGGTACAATGGGAACCTCCACCAAATCCTCAGCGGTTGTTTTTGCTGCTGTTGTTGTTTCTTTGACACGTTCCCTTCTTTATTTAATTTTGAACTTGTGAGGGGTCTTGTGTTTGCAAGTGTGTGGGCACAGGAGTGTATTTGTGGGTGTAGAGGCCAGGAGTTTATACTAGGTATCTTCTTCAATCATTGTCCACTTTAGTTAGTGAAACAGAATCTCTCACTGAATCCAGGGCTCACAAATTCAGGTAGTCTAGCTAGCCAGCTTGCTCTAGGGATCCTGTCTCCACTCTTCAGCATTGGGATCATAGGCAAGCTGCTATGTAGGTGCTGGGGGTCCACCCTTTGGCTTGACGTCAAACCCTTCATCTACGGAGCATTCTTCCCTTCCCATCCCACCCCACCCCACCCCACAACGTAGTTCCTTCCTTTCAAGCACAGTAAAACGTTCCAGGCTTATCTTGTTCCCTCCCTGCAGCAAGCCTGGAGTCAGACAGTTTTATAAGACGTCTCAGTTCCTCTTAGCGGAAGGTGATATTTAGAAGCCAATGTCTGGATATGTGCTGAATGTTTTGGGGGAGATGCTTTTCTACATCTGCTATTCCACACCAGAATTAGGGAATGCGTGTTATATCTATGTCTGTCTGTCTGTCTGTCTGTCTATTGTCTATACGTCAAACCTACAAGTTCACATCAATACTTCTAATTCCATTATAACAACAAAACGTTCATTCAGGTGCATTTTCTACCTTCCCTTGGTAGTGAGGCGCCCATCATTATTGATGGTTTTGATTACTTGATTGGTTCTTTGTTATTTAAACATCTTCCCATTGCCTCTGCTACATGTTTAGTTTATTCCAGAAACAGCAATAAATCCAGGCTAGCACCAGAGGGGGCACCAGAGGAACTGGTAGAAAATGAGATCAGCATCTTATCACTAGTATCCAAATTTTAAGCCTTTATTCTGATTCCAGCATACAATAATAGGTACCATATAAATATTAGTGAAATTTAACTTATCCATGGACTTTCTTCTCTCTCTACACACCCCTCCCAGTATTTTATCTCTCTGTTGTGTGTCCATGTATGTGTGTGTTTGTTAATGGGTGTGTGTGTGTGTGTGTGTGCTGCGTGTGGAGCGCAGAGGATGATCTCCAGTGATGTCCTGCAGGCGCTGTACATCTTTTTATTAAACATAGGGGCTGAGACTGGCCTGGAATTCTCCAAGCACATTAGTCTGGTCCGCAAGCCTCAGGAATCCTTACCAGTAGAGGGGTTATGGGCATGCTACCAAGCTCAGCTTTTTCATAAGTGGGTTATGGGGATTGAATACAGGTCCTTGTGAACATAATACAAGTGCTTTACTGTCTGGCCATATCCCAAGACAGGTATTCTGTAGGTTAGCGTCACTTGTGGGCCATATAGTGAGAGACCCTACCTCAAAAAAAAAAAAACAAACAAACAAACAAAAAAAACAACAACTAAAAACCAGGAACTAAGGAGACAGCTCTTTCACTTCCCAAGTGCTGGGATTACAGGGGTCTGCACCACAGGCATCTCACCTTGCCATTTTTGTATGTATCATAACTCATAGCAGGTACCTCACAGTTTTCATTAATTACTATTCATTTCAATTTTGATATTTTAAAAGTTAAGTTAAAATTTCAATATAACAATTTATTAATTCTCTGAGAATCTCACCTTTTGTCTTTCAGTCATATTCACCTCTTAAATTTGTTTCTTTAGAGCACAATTGAATGATCTGTTTTCTAAATATATATTGGCTGAATTTTTTATAGAGGAAGTAATGATTTGAAGTATTTCAGAGGAAACAAGCTTATTTTTATATATTCTTAAGGTTTTCTTTTTTAAGCATCCCATTGTGTTAAATGTGTAGCTTAGACTTTTAACAATGGCATTTCCTTCCCCTAACCACCAATGTACTTGTTTCCTTGGCAAACACTGACTGGAGGCTTCCAAGGTTTACAGTAGGAGTTAAATCAATCCACTCCAATCCCAGGAATCAAAATGAACACACAGGGCTGGGGATGTTGGCTCAATGTGGGGCTGGAGATTTTGGCTCAGTGGGGAGAGTACCTGCCTAACTTGCATGGTGGTACACAGGTGCACCCTGGAACGGCATCAGGAAGTGAAGGATCAGAAGTTCAGTCACCCTTGGCTATGTAGTAAGTTAGAGGCCAGCCTGGGCTATATGAGACCCTGTCTTGAAGGAGAGAGACAGGGGCCACGGGGACCACACACTTTGTTCATTTTTGTTGTTTGGGTTTTTGTTGTTGTTTGTTTGTTTTTCGAGACAGGGTTTCTCTGTGTAACAGCCCTGGCTGTCCTGGAACTCAGTCTGTAGACCAGGCTGGCCTCGAACTCACAGAGATCCGCCTGCCTCTGCCTCCCGAGTGCTGGGATTAACGGCGTGTGCCACCACTGCTTGGCTACTTCGTTCATCTTTTAAGACCTCCTTTCCGTACCAGGCAATATTGTAACTCTACTATGGTGAGAAAACCTACACCATGGTTAAGTGCATAATGATAGGCCCAGTTCAGAAATGGAGAGCTCTAAGACTTATAACCAGAGGAATTTACACAACCAACTGGTTCTGTGGATGACGGGGAAACTGAGCAACCTCCCTATCCCTGGGGATAAAGTACAATGCAGGCATTAGCAGGGCCAGTGTGTTGGAGTTCCTAGGTGCAGATGCGGGGGCACAGCAGGGACCAGCACCCCACAGGAGAGAGACCTCTCAGAGAAGACGTGACCAGAGAAGGGAGTGACTGTTGGAGGCTGAGCCCGAAAAAGCAAACCTCTTCCCTTCCACCATTTCCTGCTGTCTCTTTGTTTACCCGTGGCTCCCGTGTAGATGAACCTGCGCAGTTAGCAGTGGAGTCCAGTGTTATCGGTTACTTTTCTGTGGCTACGATAAAACTCCATAATCTAGGCAACTTAGAAAAGAAAGAGTTTGCTTTGAGCTTAGGACTCCAGAGAGCGCTAAATGGCAGGGAAGCATGGCAGCAGGAAGCAGGGGTGTAGTTGAAGGAGGAAGCTGAGAGCTCACATAATTTAATACAAACATGAAAGAGAGAGAGCAACCGGAAGTAGGCAAAGTTTCTTTGCTCTCAAATCCCATCCCCAGGGACATACTTCCTCTGGTACAGACCATAGGGGACATTTCCATGGTTTGGTCTGTATCATAGAAAATTAAATTTCCTGGATCCCATGGTTTGAATGAGAAATGTCTTCTATCGTCTTGTACATTTGAACATCTGGTCCCCAGTTGCTGGAACTGTTTCCTTCAGAAATTTAGGCAAGATAGAAACGTATGCAAATACACGGCATGGTGGTAAGAAAAAACAACAGGGAAGTGGTGTTTGCCATCTGCAACCGTGGAGTATGAACCTGAAGCAGGGCTTACAAAACTCACCAAACTGCAAAAGCAAGACCCATGTCTCTAATTGCAGGATTTGGGAGGTAGAGGCAGGGACACCAAGGGTTTCAGGTCATCGTCCTCAGCTACATAGTAAGTTCCATGCCAGTTTGGGCTGCATAAGACACTGTCTCAAAAGACTCATACACACACACACACACACACACACACGGAGAGAAAGAGAGAGATGGATGTGGTAGCTTAACACCAACACCAGTACCAGAGAGGCTGCGGTAGGAAGGTTGCTGTGAGTTCAAGACGAGTCTGAGTATTTATAACGTGAAACTGTATTTATAAGGGAAATAGAGAGCAATAAATGGGAAATATAAGGGTTTTTCAAAACTGTTGGGGAAAAAGTTCAGCCACAGATTCAAGAAATACTGTCAACCCTTGGTAGAATAGATTAAAAAACAAACAAACAAACAAACAAACAAACAAACAAACAAACAAGCAAAAACCTCAAAGTCAAGCCAGGCATGGTGGCAAATGCCTTTAACGGGAGGCTGATGCAGGCAGCCTGAGTTTGAAGCCAGTCTGGTAAACATAGTGAGCTCTGGAACAGGCCAGGACTACATAGAGAGAGAGACTCTCTCAAATAGAAGAGGAGGAGGAAGAGGAGGAGGAGGAGGAGGAGGAGGAGGAGGAGGAGTCACATAAGCCCAGACAGCACCAGCAGAGCCATGTATAACATAAGTAACAACAGTTGTATTAACAGAAACAATGGGAGCCGTTAAATAATGGAAGAAGATCTTCCAAATGATGGAAAACACGGTCCACTAACCATTTCCAGGGAAAATTACCTTAGAAATAAGTGTGAAATGCTAGGTGTGGTGGTATATACCTGAAATCCCAGTACTCAGGAGGAAGAGGCAGGGGAATCAGGAGTTCTATGTTCCAGGCCATCCTGGGGTACATAGTAAGACATGTTTCAAAAAAGAAAAAAAAAAGAAACAAGCAAATAAAACCCCCCAAAAGTATGCATATATATTATACCTAATGTCAGTGAACTGTATACTTAAAAATGGTCCAAGCTGGACATCTGTAATCTCAGCATTTGGGAAGCTGAGAAAAGAAGCCAACCTGGGCTATATTGTGAGTTCTAGGATAGCCTGGACTATAGGTTTGTTTAGAAATCTTTCTAAATGGTATAACGATAGTTTGGGAGATGTTTCTTTAGAGCAAGCCATCCAGGCATTTCAGATTTATAAAGGACTCCCATAGTGAGTTTGAAGCCAATAGGGTCTGTGTAGTGAGATCACCCCACCCCCCCCCCCCCCCCCCCCCCCCAAAAAAGCTTATTTGAATTATTTGACTTACATGTAGCATTTTCAGTGTCTACCAAGCTTGATCCGTGTCTGACAAGCATGTGGGTGGAAACCAAGCCCTTGTATAGACACGTCAGGTACAGCAGGGTAAGAGCTTGTCTGGCCTGGCCCGAAGTCTCGGCCCACCTCAAGTTGCAACACCAGTGCTCAGTCTGTTCAAGAGCAGGTTGCATCCCATGAAAAGTGCCTTGTTCATTCTTTTCTGAAGCCCAGAAATGACAATGGCTATTATAGATGGTCTACACTGTGGCGCTTTACGGTCTGCTTTTTCCTTCCTCAGTGTAATTCCTTTCTTTTCTAGTAATGTAGTCTAATTTCGCACTCAAAACAAAGCCTTCTTTATTGGCCCAACTACCTATCAAGACTTGCTTGAATGCTATAATAACTCAAATTATGAAATAAGAAGCAGAAGCAGAGCCCAGCAGAGAGGGAAGCTGAGCAGAAAAACCATGAGCAGATGTGTAGCAAGGAGGAGCCTGGTATGTGATGGGAGACGTTTGTCGAGTTCATGTGAGGGCAATTTATTTGCTTGCATTTTGTTTAAGACAGGGTCTCCCATAGCCTGGGCTGGCTTTGAACCCTCTGTATGACTGAAGATAGCCTTGAACTGCATTTTGTTTTCTGGAGAACTGAGTAAGATACAAAATACATTGCTGCTGGGAGCCATGATCAAGAACTGCTGGGAAGAGACGCCCTACAGCAGTGCTTCTCAACCTTCCTAACGCTGCGACCCTTTAATACAGTTCCTCATGGTGTGGTGACCCCAACCATAAAATTATTTTGTCGCTACTTCATAGCTGTAATTTTGCTACTGTTATGAATCATAATGTAAATATGTTTTCCAATGGTCTTAGGCGACCCCTTTGGTGAGTCGAACAAGCCTTTCATAGGTCGTTTGATGCCCTAGAGGGTTTGTACACACCCACCTTTCTAGCCTCTCTGGCTCTAGGGTGCAGTCACCCTGGCTTCTGCCTGTTCGTAGACATCACGAATTTCTGCCTTGCGAGCGAGCATTTGTTCTGGCCACCACAGTCCTCTGACCAGGTTTTGAATAGGTCTCAAGTTAAAAGTTTCTAAGCCACAAAGAATTTTCCTCCTGTCTAATTAGTTCCCTTCTGTTCTTTCCTGTCTCTTCAAACACAAACCACATCTTAATTGTGCTTTTCTTCCCTGTTGGAGACAGGGTCTCACTATCTTGCTGGTCTTGACCTCACAAGCTTGGTTGACCATCTGGGTCACTGATTACAAGGATGCTAGGATTAGGCTCTAAGAAAACTTCATTAATTATGTTTTATTACATTTTAATTGAGTTATTTTGTGTATGTGTATGCAAACACACATGCATACATGGAGAGAGAACATCTGTGGGAGACAGTCGTCTCTTTCCACTATGGCTCAAACTCAGGCATTTAGGCTTGGCAGCAAGTGCCTTGACCTGCTGAGCCATCCTGCTAGCCCAGAAAACATTTCTTAAAAATGCATTTACAGTCTACCTCTTCTACGGGAGCAGGAACCAGGCCTATCTTGGTATCCCAGCATTTGGGACATTCAAGAAGTTACTGTAGCTTGGCATGGTGGCTCACTTCTCTAATCCCAGCAATAAGGAGGCTGAAGAAGGATTGTGAGCTGAGGCCAGCTTGGGCTACAGAGTGGACCCCTATCTCATAAAACAAAGAATTAGACACATATCCTATTCCAGATATGTCAAAGTGAGTAATTTGCCATCATTTGTAAAATATGGGTCAGCCCTGACCGTGGATGTATGCTATGGTAATGGGGTTGGTTTCCTTTAATAATTTCCTGTCTAGTGCAATCCGTCTTGGCATGTTTCTCCTTAGCCGAAGAATGTTTGGTGGCAGCTCCCAAAATGCCATTAAAGCCTTGTTTGCGATTCCACCTACTTTTTAGCTTGGCCACACAGCACACGGTACTAATCAAAGTTCAGTGAGGAAATGAAGCAATTGTTGTTCTTGGTTTGAAGTCTAACTGAGCATCCACCGAGGGTCTTTGGTTGGTTGGGTGGGCCCAGCTTTGTGAATGAATAACTCCTTCACCAGCAAACAATAGTGTAGAGCCTGACCATTAATAAACTGGGAGGCACGATCTTCCTTCTGGTAGTTATTGCTAGTAATCCACAGCAGCTGTTAGAAGGTTTCAATTCCTGCTGTTGGACAAAAATTTAACAAACAAACTTAAATATTTCCAAAGCTCTTAAAAAAAAGCAAAAAAAAAATTTTTTACAGTTTTCCATTGGGAATGTTTTCATTTAAGAAATCATATTTTCATATTGAAAAATCTAAGCATTTTTCTTGATAGTATTATGAATTCACAATTTGGAAACCAAGAGCATGGTTTCATTCACAAGTTTATCTCACTTTAAGCCTTTGAAAATGAAGACTTGCCCTCAGGAGGCAGAGGCAGGCAGATTTCCGAGTTTGAGGCCAGCCTGGTCTACTGAGTGAGTTCCAGGACAGCCAGGGCTAAACAGAGAAACCCTGTCTCAAAATAAGAAACAAAAAAAGAAAGAAAGAAAAGAAAATGAAGAGCTGACACTATGGGTGTCATCAAATGGGTAGTCTACCTCATGTGCCTTGTTCCCGTGCACACGAAATAATCTGTAAAACTACAGGGAGGCCCTACCAGGTTCTATAAACACTGACTACAAAAGGTTAAACAAAGCTGGGTGTGATTGTGCAGCACTCTGGAGGCAGAGGCCGGCTGGATCTCTTTGAGTTCGAGGCCAGCCTGGTCTACAAATTGATTTCCAGGACAGCTAGGACTCTGTTACACAGAGAAACCCTGTCTCAAAAATAAATAAATAAATAAATAGATAGATAGATAAATAAATAAATAAATAAATAAATAAATAAATAAATAAATAAAATTTAAACAAGTTATAGGCCAACCTGAGCTACCCTGCTTGAGAGAGAGAGAGAGAGAGAGAGAGAGAGAGAGAGAGAGCAGGGAGGAAAGGGTAGAAAAAAAGTAAAAAAGAGGAGAAAGGGAGGGGGAGAGGAGCAGTTCAGCAGATGTTAAGACTGAGTTAACTAGTTAACTAACTAGTTTATTTTTAACAGCTGGTGACAAAGGCAACTAGCTCTAGTCTATCTCTGAAAAACCCATCCGATCAGTTACTGTAACTGTTGGTAAAGGCAAAGCAAGCTGGTCTGACCCCAGCATCCGCAGAAGCCAGGGAGTCCTTAAAACCCCAAAGAAACTCTAAGATGAGAAAAGTAACGTATTCGTTTCTCCTCCAAATTAAGGTAAACTGAGGCTCCACCCCTCAGCTTTAAATCCCAACTGTTGATAACAGATGTGCTGCTTCTGAACTGGGGCCGACTCTGGCCCCTGTCTGAAAAATACCACCTCCATTCCTCATTGTCCTGCTCTGTTTGTTCTCTGGTTAGACGAATCTCTGAAGAGCGTTCCCTCCATTCTGGGCTTTTGTTCACGGAGGTATCACTATGACTGGGAATGTGGGTGGGGTTTGAATTTGTAAAAGCACAATTAAATTTATCTAAAATAATCCTATGCCTATCTTATTGGGTCTTGAATTCAACCTAATCCATTTGTAGGCAAGATTTTTAGACAAGCCCACTCAATGTTTGAAACCCCCTTGTGTTTCAAATTAAATAGAAACCGTAAAACAACAGAACCCATCAGCGACTCCGTTCTGATTCAGTCTGCTATCGTTTAGATAGCACATTCTCGTACTGGAGGAGGCTTCTCATGGCCCTGCTGTGTCTGTCAATTCCTAATGAGAGACCTGAACTGCTCTGAGCTTCCCTGGATCTTCAGCTTCTCTTTTAGTGATAAGCAAAACAGGTCTGTTGGATGCCCCAGGATTCCAACACTGAAAGTGGAGCAGCCTTTACCCCAACACTCTCCTGAGATTCCATCATAGTGACATGGGGCAAAGTAGTCTCCAAGGACTGAGGTATGGGGAGCCCTTAAAAGAGAGTGTGCTTCTGCTAAGAGTTTAAGGCAGATTCGGGGAGAAAGAAAGCCCCCACCTCCAAAGGCAGCTAGCAGAGGAGCAGAGCAGCCTGGGATGTCTGGGGCTCTGCATCTGGGGGGAAGGGAGCATGCAGAGTGAGAGTGGAATCAGTGGGAGAGGGGTTTCTCTGAAGGAGCTGTGGAAGGGCTGTTGTGGGTGCTTTTGTTTTTCACTGACTGGCTGGGACGGACGCAGGCCCCAAGGAAAGTTCCTGTCAGAGGTTGCCCACCTTAGTGCGCGCTGGCGGGGCGGGTGCAGTTCTGATTTGGGGACTTCATCCCGAGAATGTTACAGCCCCTAGTAACAAGTATTACAACTCTATAACGACAATACTCACTAAATCCCAGTATTGTACAGCAAAGCTGACTATAAGCTCTAAACTTTAGAAATGATGTATGTACTTTCTGTCTAGTTAAGAGAATCTTTCTAATAGAGATAGTGATAATAATTAAGAGTAAGAAGTAGAAAAAGATGAAAATAAGATATGTGAGTTTGTAAAAATTCTGTCTTGTTAGATCTGTGTAAAGAAATCTTTAGGTGTTTACTAAGTTAAATATATGCTAATGGTAGCCCTATATAAGTTTGTAAAATAGATCCATAGAGTTCCTTTAAAAATATAAGCTTGCAAGAAGAATCTAAGGTAGTCCTAAAACATACAGTAATAAGCTTGTAAGAAGTAAAGATACTAGTTGTAAATGTAAGTTTAAATAAGAATTAAGAAGATGGAATGAATATAAGAAGTATATAAGAAGTAATAAGAAATATATCTGCTAAAGTAGTTCCTTTACTTTTTTTTTTTTTTTGAACTTCTTGAACTTAATGAGAAAACCACGAAAGGGATTTTGGTTGTGGATTTGTCATATTTGGAAGGCTAGTATCAGAGTTTATCATTTGAATTTTGAGACTTAAGAAATGAAGTGCATAATGGAGATTTCATTGCAATGGGACAATTTCGAGTTTATAGTGATGACCTAGGAACTGTGTGCTGGAACTGGGTTGAGAGTGGAATTGTTTAGGTGAAGAAATTTATTGTTTCTACCTTCCTTGACTCAGGATGCAGATTTGTGTATGCATGTATGCTGGTGAATCGTGTATTGTTCTGTGTTGAAAATGCAATTGCTTTGTGGAAAAAAAATAAATAAATAAACTTAAAAAAAAAAGAGAGAGTGTTCTTCAATGTTGATTTTACCCCTTTTCCTTTCAAGACACGGTCTCTCTGTGTAGTCCTGGCTGTCCTAGAACTTGCTCTGTAGACCAGGCTGGCCTTGAACTCACAGAGATCTGCCTCCTGAGTGCAGGGATCAAAGGCCTGTGCCACCACTGACCAACAACTTTAATCATTTTCATGATAGTTTTTTGAGACAGAGTATACTCCCTAGAACTTGCTATGTAGACCAGGCTAGCCTTGAAATTCAGTGATCTTCCTGCCTCAACCTCCCAAGTTTTGAGATGACAAGTGTGTTCCAATACCCAGCACGATAAGATATATATTATGGGCTGGGGATGTACCTCAGTGGTTGGAACACTCTACAAGCATGTACAAAGCCCTGGGTTTGCTCCCCATCGCTGACTAAAACCTGGGAGTGGTGGGACTCAGAGGGTGGGACAAGAGTTCAAAACCATCCTCAACTACATGGGAAATTCAAGACCAGCCTGGGCTACCTAATACCATGTTCTAAAAATAAAAGTTATATACACGTATGAAGTGTACCCAAGAAATAGAGATGAAGTAAGAGAAGCTGACAGATGTCTCACAGTGACAATAATAAAAGCATCAAGGACACAGCTCAGAGAAGACGTCATCTCACTCTACGGCTGCAAAACTCTTCCACAGAGCTGACTCTGGTTAAGTGGTTTATTGAAATGTGCTTGTTAGAAGGGTGCTGGGTGAGAGCAGGCCGGTTTATAGCTGGTCAATTCTAGCTCAATGAACTCTAAAAGACGAACTAGAATGTGGGAAGTCTCACACAACTGCTGTGGGGACCAGCTTCATTCAGGCCACGCTCCGGACGACACTGAAAACCATGGTGCTGGCCTGGTGAAGGACCCTCTGCTCAGGTGGCCCAGCAGCCAGGTGACCCGACTGTGTCCATGCTGCTGCTAACCTCGGAGCTGACTCCTGGGTAAGGAAGGACTCAGTCTGAGGATCGCATCTGTCTTCTCTATTTCTGCCCGTGTTTGCGACACAGATGTCTTCAACAAGGCCGGTTTGCTATGTGAACTTCCTGAAACAAGGCCTCACACATCTGAGTCTTTGGCTGCAAAGAACCTCATAAAACCAAGGCTGCGGGATTTTTATATTGGAGAAGCAGAACTCCCAAGGCTAGAGATTTCCTAGAACTAGCAAAGGTGGTCACAAGACTGTGGGCAACCTGCGAAATAAGTATATACAACAGGGTTGACAGATTACATACTAGACTCTCTACAAATAGCTAAAATAAACCTTTCTTTGCAAATTAGTGATCTCAGGTATTTGTTACAAGGACAATTGACTAACATAGTAACCGCCTCATATCCATAGCATCCTGGCTTTTTGGTCTCATGTAGCTGAGACTGGCCTCAAATTCCTAACCCTCCCACCTCCACCTCCTAGGTGCCAGGATTACACTTGGTGCTTTGAAGAGCCATTTGCCAAAGGCACAGCCTGTAACGGAGCCCCTCCTGGGTTTTGAAGGAAAGTGAAACGATCCATTAAACCTACAGTGAAATCAGAAAATAGTTTTTCTTTTCTTTTTGGGGGTTTTTTGAGACAGGGTTTCTCTGTGTAACCTTGGTTGTCCTGGAACTTGATCTGTAGACCAGGCCGGCCTCGAACTCACAGAAACCATCCTGCCTCTGCCTCCTGAGTACTGGGATTAAAGGCGTGCCCCACCACTAAAATTGCTTTTCAATGCGAGCTCTACTGCTAAACATCATCTGGAAGTCATTAGGGAAGGCAGCCTAGGCACAAAACCACCATGACTAAAGGTACAAAGATGGGAAGCCAGAACCTAGAGCCAGCTGTGCCTGAAGCTTGGCACCTTCCCCCATAACTCATACATAAGCTGATACATTTCTACACTTTAAAAAACAAGGGATGGAGAGAGAGTTCAGAGAGTAAAAGCACCTGCCACACAAGTGTGGGACCAGTGTTTGAGTCCCCAGCACACATATTACTTCCAGGTGGGTGTGGCAGCCCACCCGTAATCCTAGCACTTGGGAGGCAGGGACAGTCCCTGGAGCAAGCTGGCTAGCTAGACTAGCTGACTCAGGAGCTCTAGGTTCAAGTGAGAGGCCCTGCCTGAATATATAAGATATGATCTAGAAGGACATGCAGATGTAAGTCCTGGCCTCTCTGTGCCTGAGCACATCTGTGTAGGCATATCCACGCCTGCACATATACACATGCACTCACAAAGGTTCAAACACATGTACATAAGCACACGTAACACACACACACACACACACACACACACAACAAACACACACACACAGGATTTCTACTGTGTATAACTATAAGGCAACCAGGTATTTAGTAAACGAGTGAGATTAGTGCTTTGATTTGGGGCCACGGGAGCATCTTCATAGAATGTGAACTGATACTCAGAGCCTCACCAAGGTTTTAGAATTAGTATGTGTGCATAGAAATTCTATTGACTGCATTACTTATACTCATCATTTGCTTGATTCTGCTTCGTTTTGTTTGAGACAGTCTCACTAGGCAGCCAGGTCAGCTTTCTGCCTCAGCTTCCCCAGGGCTGGGCTGACAGACACAGGCCACACTCAGCTGCAGGACGCACTTTGACGCAGATCTATTGCATATGCTGAGAAGAATAAGCTGTGCATTTTGCCAGTGAATGCATATATCTCATCTCCCTGCCAGCTACAGATTTGGAAGGTTCACCCAGAGAAGGAATTATTGCCAGGTGAGAGGCTGGTAGCCCAGGCCTGACTGGGACTCCTGCCACATCTGGGCAGGCCAAGGGACTAAGGGCCCAAGGGAATGTTGGTGAAGAAGTGCTCTTCAAGGGCAGCCATCTTTTTTTCTGTGGCCTTGCTGCTGGAGGGAACATACCTAACGAGGAAAGGAGACATGAGCTACGTTTCAGATAAGGAGCTGTCTGACATAAATACAATTTTTTATCATCACCTCTTTGATCTCAGAGGGTAAGTGGAGAGGAACATTCTAAGTAGAGAGGAGAGGAAAACAAGACAAAACAAAACAAAACCCAATCATGTCTTTACATTGTGGACACTTTGCTGAAAACCTTGCCTCTGGATAGTTTTATTGAGTTTTGCCTGCAAAGATCGTGACAGCCACCTTTAGTTAGTTCGGGCAAGAATGCAGTCATGGGGAACTAGAAAACTCCAGCCAAGGCCAGTTCCAGGCAGGTTTCGATTTATCTTATAAATGTCCTTCATTTTGTCTCGAATCCTTGAAAAGTTAATGTTTTGAAAGAAGCTTAAAATCCGAGCGTTAACTAATGATTGACTAGAAAACCTGAAATGGGTTGGGACAGAATGATTGGGGACGGTGCCCGGCCTGCCTGGCACCAAGAATTGAAGATTTCACTGTTCCCATCCTCAGTCGCATCCCCCAGACCAGCAGTCCAAGCTTTGCCCTGTGTGGTCCACAGTTCCTTTTCTAGCTTTGTTGCCTGATGGACTTTATCCCAAGGACCCGGGGCTTCCCACCTACCCTTTCTGACCTCGGGGGTTTTGTGCAAGCCCTCCCACTCCTGCTCTGAGCATTCTGTTCCTCTCCCCCCCCCCCCTCCACAGGACCCCATCAAATCAGTATCCTCCTGGCAGATCCCTGGAGGGCACTAGCTAACTAGTCCAGCAAGGTGGCAAGCCCTAGGCTTAGTGAGCAAAGTCTGGAAAGCAAGGTGGACAAAGGCTGAGGAAGGCATATCAAACTCCGGCCTCCACATGCAGGCTCACCCATGCGCACATACAGCACGCATGCATATGTGCACATACATAAATGCTAACTCACATACACCACACACGCAAACATACACACACACACACACCCTTATAACAAATGCTGGAGCGGATGCACAGAAAAGGGAACCCTTATCCATCGGTGTTGAAAATATGAGCAAGACCAGCCACTAGTGAATATGGAGACTCCCCAGAAAGCTAAGAATAGAACTACCATGTGATCCAGCTCTACCATTCCTGGGAATAGACCCAAAGAGTAAGTCAGCACACCCCAGACACACCTGCACATCCGTGTTTACAGCAGCACTATTTACTATGCCGAGTTACCGAGGCAGCCTAGGGCGCTGTCAACAAATGGGTCACAAAGATAATGTGGTAACACACTGAGTGTGGTGGCATGTGCCTGTTATCCCAGCACTTGGGATGTAGAGGCGGGAGAATCAGGAGTTCAAGGTCCACCTGGTCTACATGGAATCCTAGCTCAACAAAACAAAACAACCAAACAAAAGGACGACAAAACAGAAACTGTGTTGTATATGCATACGCACACACAGCGGAGTCTCCTCCCACCATCAAGAAGGACAAGATGACGTTGTTTGCAGGTCAATGGATGCGACTGAGATCAGCCTATGTAGTGAAAGAAGCCAAACTCTGAAAGGAAAATAGCACGCTTTCTCTCATATGTGGGTTTGAGTAGAAGAGAGACTATTTGGAAAAGGCGTGGGACTAGCAGGAATCAGGGAGAAGATGGGGGATAGAGCAAGCAGACATGATCAAAGTACTTGATCTACAAGAATGGAACCGCTCTCTTTCTCTCTTCTGGAAGTTTGAAGCTGTGAGTTCTCAGCCGCCATGCGTCTGCTCTGCTATCATGGACTCTTATCCCTCGGGAACCTCAAGCCCAAATAAACTCTTTCTTCCTTAAGTTTTCTTGGTTATGCTGTTTTAGCACAGCAACAGAAAAGTAACTCATACACCTAGCTTGATAAAAGCATTTCTACCAAAAAAAAAAAAAAAAAAAAAGAAAGAAAGAAAAAGAAAAGGGCCGAGCAGTGGTGGCGCACACCTTTAATCCCAGCACTCAGGAGGCAGAGGCAGGTGGATCTCTGTGAGTTCGAGGCTAGCCTGGGCTACCAAGTGAGTTCCAGGAAAGACACCAAAACTATGCAGAGAAACCCTGTCTCGAAAAACCAAAAAAAAAAAAAGAAAAGAAAAGAAAAAGAAAAAGAAAAAGAAAAAAGCATTTCTAATGGACCATTGTCAAATTCTTATATTTTAATGTAGATTCATTCTACTTCTGATCCAATAAACTGACTTGCATGACTGCCTGGAATAGCATAGAAGAATTTTCTCTGTGGCACAGCCTAAGTATTTAGGGGGTCCATATACCAAACTGGGGGACAGGAAAGTTAAGAATCCCATTTTGCTACTGTGGGAGCCCACAAAAGTTTCCTAGTGAGATCTGAGCTTGCTCTACACAGCAGGGCTGCATTAGGGGATGGTTTGACCATGTGCATGGTCACCAGGTGTCTGGAATGGTCTGCACTTGGCTGTGCTGGGGAGGGGGGGGTCTTTTCCTCCACCCCTTGGCATTCCTTTAAAAGCCCTTTAATAGAGCCAGAAGGGGCTGATGGGTTTTGACCCAGGCCCTCCTGAGGTTATCCTGTGTTTCTAACTGTCTCTCTCCTCTATATTTCTATCTACATATTCCTCATTTCTCCCTGCTCAAGAGTACCCTGGGGGAAAAAGAGGGAGCAGGTCTCCCTCATGCTACCGACCTAGGGAGCAGGCTGTGTCATCTGAACACACGTAGGGACCAATCACAATGCTGAGGTCCTTGTCCATATTATGTCACTTAATTATCACGACCGCCATTATTCCCAGGGACAGACCGAGCAAATGAGTTTCAGAAAAACAAATACATTTCTCAAGGGTACATAGCTAACAGCGGCCTGCGTTCACACAGTCAGACCCCACAGTCTGTCCTGGCTTCCAGAGCTCTTTGCCCTCATAAGTAACCTGGTGTTCCCTGCTTACGTGTTAAAAGGCATCTCTGTCTCCAGCAATGTCTTCCGGACAGCCTCTTCCCTGGGAATTCCAGGCTTAGGGTTCAGCATCAGGACCAGAAGAGACTATCTAAGCTTTTCCCTCCAGGAAACATTTCCTCCAGTGTAATGACTCTCTTTCCTTTCCACAGAATTCAATGGGCTTCAAAAACGGAGACAAAGAGCTACAGTTGGACACCCCGCCTCCCCTATGCTGTGGGAGTGAATTTGGGGCTTTCAATATGGTAGGCAGATACTGTAGCCCTGCTTTATATCCCCGACCCATTTTGTTTCTTTCATCTTTGAGACAGAGTCTCTCTCCTGTGGCCCAAGCAAACCCTGAATGCCTGATGGCCCTGTCACTACCAACTCCTGGGATTAAAAGTGAATGCCAGGGTCTGGAGAGATGGTTCAATGGTTAAAAGCCCTGGCTGCTCTTCCGGCGGACCTAGGCTCAATTCCCAGCACCCACATGACAGCTCACAACTGTCTGTAACTCCAGTTCCAGGGGACCCGACACCCATGGCAAAACATCAATGCACATAAAATAAAAAAGAAATTTAAAAAAAAAAGAATTTGTACCTTTTTTAGAAAAGTGAATGGCAGCACACCCAGCCTTCCAAAGCTTTTCCTTTTTTAGATTTTTATGTGTATGTGTATGTCTGTGTGTAGGTATGTCCAATTTAATGTGGACTCAGATCAGGCCGGAAGAGGGCTTCAGAGCCCCTGGATCTGGAGTTACAGACAGTTGTGAGCTAGCTGCCCCGTGTGGAAATTGAACTGGGATTCTTTATGATCAGAAAATGCTCTTAGCTGCCAAGCCTGTCTCCAGCTGATCTAAAAGTTCCTTAAATGCCATAAATACAAATCCACGAACTAAGATGTAAATGTGAAATCATAGAAAAATGAATACTCATTTTCTCGGGTGAAGGAGAACATGAAACAGAGGAAAGATCCTGGAGAGCCAGGCATGGTGGCACACACCCTTAATCCAGCACTCAGAGGACGGACGCAGGAGGAGTTTGGAGTTGAAGGGCAACCTGAATAATACATCAAGACCTTGCTTCAAAACGAAAGAACAAAACAAAAACAAGCAGAAGGTAGGTTTTACTAGATCACTTCAGCAATATAGAATTCTATAGGGTGAAATAGGGAATTCCTCTTCACAACCATGTTCTCCATAACACCACCTCTTTTCTCTGCAGTGGTTACAGCTGAACCAACGCCCAGTGTTTTCCTATTCTTTTCTTATGTTTGCCCATGTGTCCAAAACACAAATACTTAGTGTGTGTGTGTTGAAGTCAATTGCTTCCTCAATGGTTTCTGCGCTTTATCTCATCGGCCGGCTGCTGTAAATGCTGAATGATCCCCCTCTTATTGGGAATTTCTGCTCTTTTCAATGGGATACTAGTTAACCTGGTATCCCTTAGAGACCTTTTCCATCAAGACCGAAATGCAAGCTTCCTGCCGGCTGTGAAGACCTGTGTGGGCCACTAGCTCTTCTCAGGGGCAGCTTTAGACAGAGATTTAGGTGGTGTCCTTTCTTGCCTCTATCTAGGGGCATACATGTGCACTTTAACAGTGCGGTGAGCCCTTGTGCAGTTTATGTAGAATGAAATTTAAAACCTGCATTTGTCTCGGTTTTAGTAGAGAGGGGTCAGCACATGCTGTCAAAGGCTGAAGCCTCAGCAGAACAGCGTGCTGGAGGCCAAAGTGCTGGCGGTCAGAAGTCTGAGCTTGCACGGTTGACTTCTGAGTCAGAGCTGGAGCCGCACCCGCCCGGAGGCAGGAACGCTTCAGGCTGCGCCCAGCCCTTTGGGATTGGGGCCTTCACCTGCCCCCCCAAAGCTCTCCAGTGCCCCCCTGAGGTCAGAGGCAGGAGATGCACATTCTAGAGAGATGTTCTGGAGCGCGTCCACCTTCCAGAGAGATATTTGCTTATAGAGTTTGGGCAGAGTTAAGGGCGAGGAAGAAACTGATATATCGAGACGGAAAAAAAAATTTA